>VDFB02035168.1:0-23615 GCA_007258455.2 Sequoia sempervirens
ATTGTTATCCATTCAACATATTATACAACTACTATTGAATTCCTATTCTATATAGTCATTATTCTTAAAGTTACTTTCGTAGTACTACTAAGTTTCTCTCACCAAAGTAGTTTTGAGGAATTATATTAAGAATTTTAATTCAATTTAATAAAGCTCCATACGTTAGTGGACTGTAGAGGAACAATTCCAATATATATTAATCTATGATCATAAATGGAGGTGGAATTTTATGGGGAAAGCCTTAACTTGGGTTAGTAAGTTAGAGGAAAGCCATTCTCGACTATGGTAAGCTCTCCTACCAATTCTTCCCGCCTCTTTTTCCCTACATAGATTGTGACCTATAGAACCGAAAAGTTCCCTCCCTCCTTCCGTTCTAGATTTCCTATTTTTTTTTAAATTTCCTCCATGCTTTTTTCCCAGTAACCGAATACCTAATCTTGAATTTAAAATAAAAATTAATATTTATCTATCAATAGTAATAATGAAGAAATCCCTTTAGCCGACACAACTTTTTAGTTATATTTCTTGCCGAGAAAGATAAAGATCAAGAAACCATATCTTTCGTTTTCGTTTCATTTTCCTTAGCTATTAATAAAGATTTCCCCCCTTTTTTATTTCAAAATTGAATATCTATTCTGAGTAAATAATAACAAAATCTTTTATTTCAATTCAAATATTTATTCAAAATAGTTAGCAATGAGGTAACATTTATTTGCAATTAAAAGTAATATTCTAAATTACAATGCATTATCATTCACGTGCTAAAATAAATTCTCTATTTGAAACTAATTGTTTTACTCCTTTGCACTTTTATTTCAATACTAATTAATTTAATTAAACATTCAAAAGTACCATCAATATAATCATTCAACTAATTTAAATATCAAAAGTATTAAAATAGAATTATTGAGTTATAAATTACTAACTACAAATAGGGAATTAAATGAGCCAATTACTATTCATCATTTGTATTTCATAGCATACATTTTAAATGAAATTGGGGAAATAGGTCTTTGTGGTGAACTCGTCATCATCACCCCCTCATCATTTTTCCTCTTTTTTTGTTTTAAACTTTAGTGACACTAGGGTACACAATCCTAATGGAGTCATTGAGATCAGTCCACGTGTCCATTCCATGGTTTTTTGAGTCACATATAGATCTACTTGAAGCATCATGTGGACTCGCAAAATCCATTTAAAAGCAAGAAATTGATTGACATCAAGGCCAAGGGGTCGATAACTTAATGTTGCAAAGGACATAATAAAATGACTAATGATACTGAGAATCAGGGGAGTAGGTCAACAACAAATTAAAAATCAATAAAATTTTAGCAAACCCTAGCAAGAGTGACAAATTTTAGTATTTTTAGTGTTTTTTGTCAATTTGATGACATTTTCTTTTTTCATTTGTATTGCTTTATGTTTTAAATATGCATGCAAATACTTTATAAATAGATAATACTTAATCTCTTAAAAGAAAAAAATCTGATTGTTCTAAGTTTATTAAATATTTCATTCCATTATTTTATTCCATTTATATTACTTGTATAATTTGAAAAAACACTAAAAACAAAAAATAATTCTTTATTGTAAATGAATATCGAAGAATATCAAACCATTTATTTTATTACCACTGAATTACAATGTTACATTATTACATATATTTTTAAAGATGAGTAAAGCATGCAAGCTCTTGTTTTGTATAAATGACACATGTCACTTTACATCAAACACAATTGATTACAAGCTTCTATTGGTGATCGTGGAAGAGCATTTATTATACCATATTCTCAAACCACAAGGCTTGTTGACCATGGTTTGGATCTCGGGATCTCAAATATGCTTCTACATCTATAATATGCTCAATTTGATGTACCAAAACAACCCAAAATGAAACAACTGATTCCAAGCTGGTAGTGGTGGCTATGGGATCCAGACCATAGTACCAAACAAATAACTTTGAGAATCCATAGGGCTTGCCTACCATGCTAGGGAAATGGGAGCTATGAAGATACACAATGTACCTATCCTATTTAAGAATCAAAATTATGCAGAAGCTAAGGGGTAGTAAATCTGCTACCACCTTCTGTGCATTGCTTCCATGCATTGGGATAGCACACAATGAGTCTAAAATTCCAAACTTCCTCTTCGAGGTCCTCTTTCAAAATGGAGTACGAGAAGTCATCATCCTTGAACGTAAACAAGATTAAAATACTTATGTGGACATACTCTCTATGAAAGAAATTATCTCCATCAGATCTCCTCATCTTAGTTCAAAACCTTTCTCAAAATTCATGTGAACCAAATCAACTTCTTTCCAATTCCACCCATTCTGAACTTGAAGGAAATTGGTCTTTTAATCTATAACTACATAACTAGAGGTGGGAGAATTTAAAGTATCCCTAATAATACCACATCATCTTCTTCCTTATTAACCTTGCAAAATGAAAACCCTTAGACAATTCAAAACATTACATTCAATAGTAAATCCTTTAGCCTTCTACAAATGATTTCAGTTGTGCTCACTATCCCTATTTATGGGCCACCACTACCAACCTGATCCTTGTTTTTTCATGAGTCGTGCAAGGTATAATCGCGCAAACCAAGTAACCAATTTAATCATGCAACTTAAGTCTTACATTTAAAATGTTTATTTTGATTTGATGTTTGGCTACATGCACACTATACCTCAAGCTGAAAATCTATCAAAATTGCCACTCAAACAATATGAAATCATTACAAATCTTATTTCAATTATCACTAGATTAATGGCATCATCATCTACAATACGTTGTGTAGTTTTCAATATCAAGCTATCCAATCACTCACTTTGGATGTGCATATGGAATTAATCCATGGTACCACAACCACACTTTCTTCAAAGAAACGAAATTCAGCGGATATGTAGAAATCAATAAAAAGACAGCACATTCCATGTGCCATATTTTCTACCATTTTCAGTATCAAGTTATCAAATCAAGAATTTTTCTCACTTGTATTAGAAGAGCAACTTAATTTTGAATCTTTTAAAGAGTTCCCAAGTACATATGACATTAATCCACAGTATCGCAACCACATTTTCTTCAATGAAAGACTATCTGGTGGATATGTAGAAATTGATAAAAAGATTGAGAATTAAATGGATTAAATTGAAAAGAGAGAATTAAATGGATTAAATTGTAACTTAATCATTATCCATGTCCACTAAAAAGCCATAAAAAAAAATTTCCCTTTTAATCAGAACTATATGTTGAACTTGAATCATACAAAAAATATAAATATCTTTTCAGACTTAAAAGCTACATTTTTATATTGAACAAAGCAAAAAGGATTTACAAGAATTGAGCCATGAAAAGTATTAAATAATTTAAGTAGCCATGAAGTACATAGCCATCTTGGAAAAAAAGTCACTAACCATGACAAAAAAAACAATCATAAAATACATATTACAAGAGTTGTACAATAAAATATAGACACAATTCATTACTAAAAAATTATGTAACAATAGCAGAGGCCTCAACCGAGTGTTTGAGTAGGACGTGAATCAAATTGAACAAAGTAGCATCAAAGAAGAAAAAGGAATCACCCAAATTTTCCTCCAAAACTCTAGACTCTGTAATGATTCATTTTTCATATCACACACTAGACCACACCTCATATTAACTAGGGCAAGAGCTTGCACTATAGAAGCATGCAATCCCACTTTACAGAAGATTCTACCAAAAGGTGCTAACCCACTTTCAAAATTGTAATGCTCCAGTGTCAACTCCAATGAAGAAATAGAGTAAATGAAAGGATGAAAATAATGTATTTCCAGCATCTTCACCAAATCTTTATTGAGCAAAATTTCCATGCAATTGGACAAGAAAGTCGAAGCTACCTCAAAAAATAGAGCATGAGGGTTGTTCTAAAGTCATTCCCTACCCACAATTATTCTTATATCATCCTCAACTTGTACGCAAGGAATTATAAAAACCATACCCAACTTTCATCTATCGTATGCATTGCCACTTCTTTTCTCCCAAAAACATTTGGGTAGCATGACACACCATGAAGACTCCATATCACAGTTAAATTGAGAATAGAGAAGAAAGAAACCAAAGTTAAATATATTATAAAAGATATGAAGAAAATCAAGTTGGTGAAGTATATATAGAACGAATACATCAAATACTCAACACTTGAACATTTAATTCACCACTTGATGTGACAATTTATTATTTCAAAAAAATTGAGCCATGAATTTAAGTGATTTAATAAATAATAAAACATCAACCATAGATATTTTAAAATATAATAGTTTTGGCATTATTTCAGAAGTTTGAATTCACAAGTCTAGTGCTTCATACATTTTCTTCTGGAATGCAACTACAGTTGTTCATCTTACGATAACTGTTGATATTTGATGAACTTAGCATTGACCGTTATTTCCTTTTAGACCATTAACCATGAGATGAAGCTTGGTCCCACCAAGGATAGATCTCACAATCTCGTATTACTACATAAAACTAATGACATCACCTTCTCAGTAGTGTGGGTGTGCAGGAGCCACCTGATCTTTAATCACTAATCTCAACCGTTGATTTTCGTGAGAAAATATTTATCACCTAACTTAGGAGATATTAAAGTCTTTGATACTCCATAGAACCAGTAATCACCTAAGTGATACAGCAGATGTTTATGATGTGCATTTTCTATTTACATACACAATTTGTTCAATAAGAAAGTTATGCATAGATTGTGATATTGTTACTATAATTTTGATGCCCCTATGAAAATATGAAATCCTTTACAAGTGGTCTTTGACACATAGTTTTGGTTGTTAAGTCAATTTCCAAAACCTTATTGAGTTCCAAATTGGTTGTTACAACCTCATTTTGTCTCGCTTGTTTCATGTGAAAGTTTAGTAATATATTTTGTTGGCTCTTTTAAAAGTTCTTTGTCAACACCCAAAATGGTTCTTACAACCTTGCCAAACATCGATGTCAAAAGAGAAGAGTTAGGTTCTCAGTCAAATTATTGGAGTTTCAAAAAATTCCAAAGGTTTCAAAACCTTTGTCAGGCTCTACTAAGGTTTTGAAAACCTTATTTTTATTTGAGTGTATACTAACCCCGACTTTGTAAAGTAAAATTCAATTTTCAAAAGGTATAATTTCAAAAGTCTTAAGTAGATTGAAGATTAAAACGAGCATTTCAAAACTTTACGTAGCTTTTAAAACCTGTGTTGAGTCCTAACAAAGTTGTTGAAACCATGAATTTAGTTGAAGTATTTTACATTATGAAGGTTGTGCCCTTTGAAGGATGTTTTGATAAAGAACTCTTGAAAGTTGATAAAGGTTTTGAAACCTTTGTGGAACTCCATCAAGGTTATTGAAATAGATCAATTCTCTGAAAAGCTCTCATAGTTGTGTTCTTGTTTAAAATTTTAAAAAATGTCAAAACTAGCCACAATATGGGAAAGCTTACACACGCTAATATAGAATTCATATTGCTTAATGAATTCATTTTAACAAGCACTCAAAGATGGATTTTATAGGTGACAAAATAGTAAAATTGTAGAAGAATTTGAGTAGTATTTCTTGTAGCACCAGAGCTCAACACATAGGTATAGTGGTTTTCTTCTTGATTCTTAGCTTGTCATAAAATAATTCGATGGAAATTTTGGTGAATTTGGAGATTTTAGTGTTATTTAAATAGCTCATGTAAGTGAATTTAACCATTCCCAAGCACGAATTACATCTACACTCACTTGAATCATGTTCATCATGAAGTTTAAGTATCTAGGCTATGAGCATTTTTTGGGTTTGTCAAGCACACTACCAGAAATTGGGGACACCAAGCTAGGGTACATAAACTTGAATGAGGTTTGGGAAATAATCGGGAAAGAAGATAGGCCCCTGATCACTCAATGCTTGATTCAAAGTGGGTTGTTGTAAGTGGAAACATTTCCAGTTGTGGTACAATGCATTAATTTGGTTTTGGAATGTATTAATCATTATAACCCCAACACAAGAAAGATAGGAATGAGCAATAATAGACTAGTGATCATAATTAATCGAGATACATTTGCCTCATGTTTGAAATTACGAGAGAGAGAAGTGTATACAAACTTCAAACTTACCCTCTCACCAACATTTTCAAGAGAATAAGAGGCAACATAAAAATGTTATTGAGCTTGAGAGTGGTTTTCTACACCAAAAAGAGGTATATCCCAATTGACCAAGACATTGCATAGAACCCATTTCCCTGATGAAATTTATGATATGATCATGCTTTTACATAGATTGAAAGGTAACAAATGAGCCCACTATTTTGAATATTGGATATATTTCTTCATACAAATAATCATTCATGATGAGTAGTATCTCAATTGGGCTCAACTGATATGTGATCAAATGCACTCGATGATAATTCATTTCCCCCTTAATAAATCATTATATATGTCTTCATACTTGCTTTATGTTATCACCTGCACAAGATCATGACCAGGTTTGAGACCTATTGAAGTCTAAGATGAGGAGATTCCTGGATCTATGATTATTATGATAAGCTCCAATTAGAGAGGAGCTTTAGAAATTTTAGGAGGGTGAACGATGTTTTTACCATGAGAATGGTAAGAGAGATCCAAGGGGATATAGTTATGAGGATATATATGGTACACATTTCATTCAATTCCAAAGGATCACTTACATTAGGGTTGGGGGTTTTGATGGAATCCCCTACAAATTTCCCAAATATGTGGAATATATTTTTTCTTAATTGAAGTGTGTAGACAAATTGTGAAAGCGAACAAAAGGTGCCAAGAAAGGAAAAAGGTAGGTGTTTAGTTTCCCTTTAACCTTGGTTATTATTTTTGTAATTCAATGTCTGATGCCCTTAATATTAAAAGGGGCTTGGAAATATATACAATGAAATTATATAAAAAAAACTTTCCTTTTGATAGTAAGAATTTTGTTAAACATAATATGCAACTAGGGCTCGGTTTCCATCATATCCTACATCTAGAAGACTATTGGGAAGATTGTGCAAATGAGTATGCGGTCTGTAGAAGAAATTGGATGAGGTTGATTTTAAGGTAAATAATAAAATTTATATTAAATTGGGATATTCAAGTCTTGGATGATGATGAGTCTAATTTGTTGGACCTAATCTATGTTAATCATGTGAAAACTCAACAAATTGTATCTATAGATTGGAGTATTAAGGAAGTGGAAAATATTGATGCAAAAACTATAGTGGTGTTTAGGAGAACACAAGATTGGATAACAAGGAATATTGTAGAGAAAAAAAATGGTCCACCTCCTAAGTCTCAAGGCACTCAACATCAACGAGAAAGTAAACAAGAACCTTCATCTTTTGGTATGCAACCATATCCCATTCAACACATGACTTCAAGAGAATAGGGAAATGGTGATGAAGAGACCCCAGAGAAAATTTTACCAGAGAAGATGTGTGGAGAAGATTCCCAAAAACAAGCACAAACAGACAATAATTTTCAAGTGATAGCAACCAGGTTGGTAGAAGGAACGACAAGGGACAAACAAAGAAAGGATGAGTTAAAGTATCAGGTGAGAGTTTTGATTAATTGTTTGAAATCTTTAATAGATCTAGCTCCCCAACTAATTAGTTAGGCCAATGCCGCATTGATCCAAAATATTCCATAGGAAAGGAAATGGTGAGTAAGAATCAAGGTTATAAGACCTATGGAAAGATTACTAAAGAATGGGTTGCAAATATCTTGATTAAAGGAACCAAATCCATCTTTGTTATGAAGAAAACATGTGAAGATGTCAAATTTTTGAGGACTAAGGTTGACAAGGAAATTACCACTGCCAAACATGGAGAATCAGTTTGGATGAAAACTGATAATGATTTCAAAGAAATATTGGAAATAGGTATAGATAAATTGGCAGCTAAGCAAGTTTTTCCAAATGCTAATGATAGTAGGTGCTACATGTGGAAAAGGAGTATTGAATGGAAGCTCTAATTTGTCTAAAAAACCCTATTAGAGTAGAATAAGTTACTCAATGAATGCAATACAATGAGGGTGGAGATCTAGAAAATCCTTTTGGGCATTGACATCCATCTTCAAAAAGAAGGGAATCCTAACAATGAAGATGTAGAGACAATGAAGGGAAGCTTCAAGGGAATGGTTGAAAGCCTCTACAACAAACATGATTTCAATGTAGATAGTATGAGGAAACTCAATAGTATAGACTTTGTGTTATTTCAATTCAATGGACTTGCAACAACGTACTTATGGAAGATCGAAGTAGCAAGAGCTAACACGACTCTATGGAAATTAAGAACCAATAATGTGACCATCCCTCAACATGGTGACATGTCGCCAATGGTAAAGGTGTTTTATGCCTACCAATCCAAAGTTGCCATGTTAGCCCCCCAATCATCTCACGGGGTCCCAAAAATATTCCACCTCAACAATAGTTCATCTTATTTACTCAAATATTTCATATGAACTCTTATGTTTTATTGAAGTTGAAAAGACTCTTTGTATTTTTTGGTTACCTCAAGAAGAAATTACACTTTCCTTATTTTATATATATGTAATATGATGCTACCAATCTCTCTCTTAACAATTTTAGGAGATATAGATTGAAAACTAGAACACTACATCCACAAGAATATTATTTTGGATTATTGAGTGAATGAAATTCATCAAAATTTGTGGGTTTTGATTAACTTATGGAATTTGTGCATTTCTATGCAAATGTACAATTTCTTTTATTTTCTTGATCCTTTCTAGTTTCTATATGATTTCTACTTATGAAATATTTTAGTTTATAGTTCATGGAATGCATATCAATCAGTGTACTAAATTCTTTACATGATTAGAGTTTGTTCATTGAGTTTGATTTTTAAGGTTGTAAGTAGTGAAGTTTAATTTTCCTTTTCTTCTTTCAAGTTAAAAGGATACCCCATTTTTAAGTTATATTTTCTATTTTTTTTATCAATTATCAGAAGAGGGAGTTGTACCTCATAAAATTCAAAGAGGAATTGTTTCTCATTGAAATAGTTTAGTCAATTTTTGGTAAATTGAATTGCATCTAATTTGGGCAATAAAGTAGAGAATTATATTTTTAAAAGAGGTACAAAATCTGTTAACCAACCAATATATATAGGAAATTTGGGGTTTTGATAGTGCTAGGAGGAAATCATATGCTTTTCACAACTAAGATTTGTATAAACTAATAACATAAACTATGACATTATATACATTTCTACATAAAGGTCCTTAGAAATGAGACATGAAAACAAGGACTACTTGAATGTTATCTCAAAACCACATCAATCATTTCATAGTCACACAATATGAAGATTTGAGAAGTAAAATACTTGTTTTAATGATGAAAAGGTATCAAAATTTGTTGCAAGGTGTGCACCCTTGGTTTCCTTGTTGTAAAGCGCAACACTCGGGTTCATGGCATGGCTTAACCACCTCCCATGGATTCATTACCTCTCCAACAATTGCATCAGGCATTAACAAGTCGATCTTTTGGTGCAACAACAACTATCTTTGTAACAATTGGTATCAAAGCCTGGGTCATGGGTTCAAACCCCTCACTTGTGTTGGGGGGATTATTGCAAGGTGTATGTCCTTGGTATCCTTATGCTATGCAATGTCGTGCTTGGGTTTGTGACATGGCTTAACCACCTCCCATGGATTCATTAACTCTGGCAGTTGTATCAGGCATTAACAAGTCGATCTTTTGGTGCAATGACAATTGTCCTTGCAATAAAATTGTGTACAAATATGAGGATAATACACTTTTCATTGAAAAAAGTATATTTTACAATGTTGTTTTTTTGAAAAGTTAAGTTACAATACATAGCCAAAGGCTAGAAAGAACTACCTACTAACTACCCTAAGAATCCCCTTTTGAGGTCATTTTCAACAACTTAAAGCTAGGTAAAAACCTCCTTTCAACATTGAGGGAGAATCTTCCTAATCTTTCTCCTTCAAAACATCTAATAAACCTTCCAATAAAATGTAGATTTGACTTTTTCAACGAAAAGGTGTAAAGATACTCCTCATAAGACTCAACAATTTTCCTCATTTTCCTCCTGGATAGGTAGAAAGTGTTGATTTTTTTACTATTGTCATGAGGATTGCACCCTAACCGGGTATAAAACTTAGTTATCCTATGAAACATGGGATCATCTTCAAGTTGTGAGTTGCCTACGGTGAAGATGAACCTCCTAAACACTACTACCTTTATCAAGAAAAGGGGTAGAAGAACTAAAATGAAAATATTTACTAACCCAAGGAGGTGATGCACCAATGACTAAAACCTGTATCAAAACTTCAACACACAAACTCTCTCAAAATCTTAGCAAGTCTTCACACAACTGAATGTTTTACATGCTCACACATCAATATTTCATAAGAAGATCAATTGCTTATAACTTTAGAAGGGCAACCAAGAATGTTCTCAAAACCAAAATATTGGCATTCATGACACAATTGATGACCTACATATAGCATATATCTTCTACTCAAAGGTAGTGTAATGGGACAACATATTTGAGGACTAATCATTAATCATAGAAAATATGCATCAATCACCCATGCACACACAATGGAACAAATATTGAGAAAGTAAAATAACTAAAATTTTATTGATAACAAGGTGCTTTAGTTGATATAAATATGAAATTAATACTTGAAACTACATAAAGCTACTGTAAATTGAGAAAAAACTCTTAGAGATGAGTTACAATATCATTATTTTGCATAAGGAAAGAGAAGAAAGGAAGAACTGACTCTAAAAGAGTTGAAAGCTTTTCCCAATAGAAAAACTCCTCTAGATAACTGAAGTTGAACCTCATGGAAGATGTTGAGATTGCATGATGAGTTGAACTCCCTCTAAACTAGAAGCAAAACATGCAAAGTTTGGTGAAGAAAAGTTGACTTGAACTGCTGACCTGTTGACCTTTGCATGCTCCTTAAAGTATGCTTCAACTAAATTTGAACCGATCCTCTAGAAAAAACATGAAATTGATTGGAATTGATTTCTTCAATCAATTTTCATGAGGTCTTCAACTTGTTGGGCGTACAAGGAAAAAAAACCTTGATTTGAGGACCCCAAACTTCTCTAAACTGCATGTTTTTGGCTTCAAACTCCTCCTAACTCAAGTTACACCCATGTAGGCTTCTCAAATAGGCCTAAATTAACTGAAAGCGCTTGAAAATTGAGCATTTAGGCCACTCAACTTGTGAAATCTCCCCTTGCATGATTATAGGCATGCAATTTAATACTTTTGAAAAATTTATTTGAAGATTATGAAATGGTAAAAGATAACCAAGGCATAGTACAACTCAAGGGTTTATGACTGATGCATGTTTTATGTTATAATCCCTTCATCTATCAACTATCATACTTGTTACTGGACTATTAGTTGCATGTCTATTTTCCACTTTGGATAGGATATCATTGTCTTATATATCTGCCACCAACATGATTTCCCTTGCATTTTCATTTACACCATTGAGTGTCAACATCAACTTTAGTGTCATGCTCCATATGATAGCCCACTAAATCTTCATGCTCACAGGTTTGTCTACAAAACCTTCATGCTCTAAGGTATGTCCTTTGTATTTTTCTTGATATGATTTTCATGCTTGCATTCATCATGTGTAAGAATTATGATACAATAAGACCCAAAAACCAAATGGAATGACAACTTACATCATTTTTACACAAAATTAAATAGGGCTTTGATATTTGACTTCTAACAAGGATTCAAACAATCTCGACACACTGTATTTTCCCCCCTTCCTAAATTGTGGCTTCATTAACTCTCCAACCTATCTATCACTGCCATAAATAGGTATACTCTTTATCATTTTTACTTACAAAAAGTACTTCCCTCCTTGCTTGGTCCTCTATTTGACTGTCATATGTTAGATGCACAAGATAACTAAGAGGGGGGTCAATCAATTGTATACTTTAAAAAATCAAAAACCCTCATTAACATTCAAATTTTCATTAGCCCTTAAACCATTTTAATAGCCATTAAACCCTTATCATTTATTAGCAGAATGTAAACATATGAAACAATAATGCAAACACATCCAAACACATAAGAACACTAGATTTATGTGGAAAACCCAATAAGGGAAAAACTATGCAGTGAGGATTAGCTCACTAATATGAATTACAACACTAAATATAATAAGGCTCACTACCAAGGGATCACTGCCCAAAAAGATAAAGAAAGGCTCATTTTCGATGGCCCGTTGCCAAAGGACTCATTGTCCAAAAGAAAGAATAATAGAAGAAGGGGTGGGTCAGTACCAAATTGAATTGCTAACAATGCATCTCTCATATGCTAAGGGTACAGTTCCATTGAAGCACAAACAACTCATAAAATAGACTGAAATGTAGACACCTTCTACACATTGCATCTAGAAGTCATAGGAATTAAGGCTCACACTCAAATCATCACACTTGATCACATTCACATATTTCACATCACACACTATGCTCTTAATCCACACAATAATTCTCCCTGTATTTATACCCTCCATGACCATAAACAATCTCAATTAGGTCGGCCTAAAGGAACATATACACCTCAACCATGCAAAATTAGATAGGTCAAAACCAAACACTTCCATTGAGGAAAGAAGTGAAGGAAATCCATGCCACTACTTATTAGGGACCCAAATCAACATCGAAACGCTTCTCAAAACTTCCTCAAACAACAACTATCCTCTATAATTAGCGTTAGCACACTAGGTCATCCAAACATGCACTAACACTAACAAGTGACTCCAAACACACCTCTCCAAGACCAAAAACATCTCGCGGACCACACAACAACATTCCACAACATCTCAAAATATTCCATATCATCAGAATATTCACCACAACTATTGCAACTACCTAAAACTCAAGAATAACTTCATTCGGTGCAACCAGACATACTGACACAAACATCCAACACAACAAACAACTTTACAGAACAACTCAACACTTGACACTTCAAGGGAAGGTAGATATAAATGATATAAGCATCTTCCCATATCTACAACACCAAAACCTTCACTATGGAGAAATGCATAGCAGTCTCATTTCTCCCAGACACCTTATTTCACCATACAAACATATTGGAAAACACATATTCCACTGTAGTACAATCTAGAACCTAAAACTCTGGATATGAAACCTATGAACACCTATAATCATCACATCCAAACCACATGATCATATCTTCAATCATGAAGAAATGAGGATCAAAACATTGAACACCACTTTATCACACTAAAGATTTTATTCATTTTTTTCTCAAAAGCACTTGGAAACCATGTGAACCAACTTCATCATCAACATTACTAACATCTCTACAACATCTGCAAAATGCAAGACTTTCCAACTACAAAAATATTCCCAAACACAAGTCGGGGAAACAACCTCTGCAACTATACTGAAGTAGGACATCAATGACAACGCCAACATGTGTTGACATCAATACCACCAATTCCTAGCACATCATTAATACCAATAGCATTCCAACACTCTCCTTATACAAGGGGTTGAAATCAATGACAACACCCAAGAAACTCACAACTCAAGCTTCCAACAATCTCCCCCTTTGTCACTGATGGCAACACCTTCTTTCTGAAAATCATCAACAAAAAAAGTAACCAACAATAATACTACAATAATCAGTACTCCCCCTAACTGGGAGAACTCTTTTACTCTTCATCCTCTCTCTTCATATACTTCTTCTCAACAACACTTTCACTCTAGATCACTCTCCTCCTTTGCTCCACAGACAATACTTTTCCATACATTGCACTAACTCTCTTCATGTTTTTCAGATTCTCTCTCCCTCTATTGTCTCCAAACCATATTCACTTATGCACTATGGTTTTTCAACCAACTCTCCCCCCCTTTGACATTTATGGAAAAAGGTCATAGACTCATCCAAATCTTTCTTTTGCTCTCCTCCTTTGACAATATTCAAAGGGAAACACCTATATACACCTCTTGCAACACCAAAAAGAAATTGCACTCACTCTTTACTACACACTCCCCCTTAGGGGCACACAATATGATCCACCAACCAACAATACTACTACCTATTGCCCCTGAGAGGTAGCCTTCAATATCCGTCCAAGACCAAGAATGTATCTTGAAATGATTCCTAGAAAAATGCACACACTTAATGCATCTAGTTAGAAGGAGCGACAATGATCCCTAACTTCTCCTGGGGATACTCAAAAGTATCTTTTGGAAGAGCCTTTGTGAAAATATCAGCAATCTAATCCTTAGTAGGCACATACTCCAAATTCACCTCATCCTCTGCAACTTTTTTTCTCAAGAAGTGATACTGAATTGAGATATGTTTTGTTCTTGAATGCATTACTAAATTCTTTGAAATATTGATTGTACTTGTATTTTCACACATGATAGAAATAGGTTCACCATATGAAACTTTGATATCCTTCAATGTTTTCTTCATCTACGACACCTATGTACAACATGATGTTGCTGCAATATATTTGGCTTTTGCAGTAGATAATGTCACTAAATCTTGCTTCTTACTTAGCCATGAAACCAACATGCTTCCAAGAAAGAAAGTACCACCACTTGTACATTTCCTATCATCTGCGCATCCAGCCCAATCTACATCTACATATGCACCTAAAGAGAAGTTAGTATCCTTAGGATACCATAAACCATAATCCGGAGTGCTCTTCAAATATCTTAATATCCTCTTCACTATTGTACAATGAGATTCTCTAGGATCTTCTTGAAATCTAGCCACAAGACAAACTAAATGCATGATATTCGGTCTAGTAGTAGTAAGGTATAATACTCCACCTGGAATCATTGATATATACTTGCTATGATCTGTCTTAGGAGATTCATCATTCTTGCACAAATTACAACTAGTAACCATAGGAGTACATACCATTTTAGAGTAATCCATTCCAAAATTCTTCAACATTTCCTTAACATACTTAGAATGTGATATGAATATACCTTTCTTCGATTGAATGATCTACAAACCAAGGAAGAAATTCATCTCCCCACACATTGACATCACAAATATTTTTTGCATTTCCTCTATAAACCATTTGCACGTACCTTCATTTCCTTTGAAGATTATGTCATCAACATATACCACCACAACTAAGATTTGTTCACCTTCAATTTTGAAATACAAATTGTTATTTGTAGTACCTTTTCTAAATCCTTGTTGTAACAAGTACTTATCTAATCTTGCATACCAAGCCATGAGAGCTTGCTTCAATCCATACAATGCTTTCTTCAATCTACAGACCATATTTGTATCTTCAGACAACTGAAAACCTTCTAGTTGTTCAATGTATACTTCTTCCAAATCACTATTCCAAAATGTAAAATTCACATCCATTTGATAAAATTTGAAATCTTTATGTGTTGCAAAAGCTAAAAACATCCTTATAGCTTCCATTCTTGCAACCAAAGCAAAAGTTTCATCAAAATCTATACCTTCAACCTTTGAGTAACCCTTACCCACAAGTCTAGCCTTGTTCCTGACAACTTTTCCATCTTCATTCAACTTGTTATGGAATACCCACTTAGTACCAATCACATTCTTATTTTTTGGTCTTGGGACCAATTCCCAAGTCAGACTCTTCTCTATATGTTCTAACTCTTCCTTCATTGCTTTGATCCAATTCTCATATTTTCATGCTGCAGTCACTGTTTTTGGTTCTACCTTAAAAAGTAAACATAAATTTACTTGTTCCTCTGTTATAGCAGCTTTTATCATTGTCATCACACCTTTACTCTTATCTCCAATAATTTTATCTTTTGAATGATTCTTTTGCACATACTTGGGAGTCTTAGGATTCTTTTCCAGAGCTTCTTCCTCTTCAACTGCCAACCCTTTTCCTTTATCTTCAACCTTTTCTTCTTCATTGCAAGGGGACTCATCAAATTCATATCCTTCTATCAACATTGAACTTTTATTTGGTTCTTCATCCACTTTAACACTTGCACGAGTCTCAACAATCTTCTTCAACCTTTTATTGTAACACCAATAAACCTTGCTTCTTGTAGAGTATCCAAGGAAGATTCCTTCATCAGATCTTGCATCAAACTTTCCTAAGTTTTCTTCATCTCTTCTAATATAACACTTGCTTCCAAAAACTAAAATATTTCACAGTAGGAGGTTTACCATACCATAAATCATAGAGAGTCTTTGAATTGTTTGCTCTTTCTTGACGTATGTTAAGAATGTAGACTGCAATATGAATTTCTTCTCTCCAATAGGCATCCAGAAGATTAGCTTCCTTCATCATTGTCCTAGCTGCTTCTTGAACTATTCTATTTTTCCTTTCCATAACTCCATTCCGCTGAGGAGTTCTAGGGGTTGATAAAAGCTTTCTTATTCCATGATCTTCAGAAGAAAAAAAAATTAGACTCATTTGAAGTAAACTAACCACCTCTATTAGATCTCAAACATTTGATTTTTGGATTCATTTCATTCTCAACCATAGCCTTAAATGATTTAAACTTGTTTATAGCTTCTATATTTTTTTAAATGTAACCCAAGCTATTCTAGAATAATCGTCAATTAATAACATGAAATACCTATCACCACATGAGCTTCTAATTTTGGTAGGTCCACATAGATATGTATGCACTAACTCTAGGGGACCTATGGTAGAATATTCCTTTGTCTTGAATCTTTTCTTTGTTTGCTTTCCAACTTGAAATTCTTTGCAAATTGTATTGATAGGCTTTGTAATCTTTGGAAAATCTCTCACAACATCAGTAGAACTTATCCTCACTAGGCTATCAAAATTGATGTGACCCATTCTTCTAGATGCCATAGCCAACTTTTATTAGTTTGAGAATAAAGTACTTTGCACCACTACCTCTAAGTTGATAGACATTACCTTATGTCCTTATTCTAGTAGCAACCAAAGTACCAGAGCTTCCTTTTCTGATTTCACAACCACCATTCTGAAATACAATATTATATCCTTTGCTACACATTTTTCCTACACTTAAAAGATTACATCGGATACCCTTGACATAAAGAACACCATCTGTATTATGCTTTCCATCAAAAATAATTGAACCTTTTCCACAGATCTTAGTAGATGTATCATCAGTAAACGTAATAAGAACATCATCATAATTTTCAAGCTTAAAAAACTTACTCTTATCACCTGTCATATGAATTGAGCATCCACTATCAATGATCTAGTGATTCTTCTCTTCTCTAGCATGAAAAGCAATCAACATAGTTCCTTCAATGTTATGACCTATTTCTAGAGCACTTTCCTTCACACATCTTTCAAGATTACTAGAATTAGTTCCAACATTTAAATCCATGAACAGGCATTCATCACTTCAATTGGATAATCTGATTCTTCATCATCAAATACATCATTTCCCTTTTCAACATAATAACTCTTTTTGAAAAATTTACCCTTATGGTCCTTTTGTTTGTCATTAGTAACTTTGATTGGACATTTAGTTGCACAATGACCTATCTTTCCACAATTGAAACACTTGAAAGGTAGCTTACCTCTGTATTTTCTAGTATCCTTTTTCAATCTCCTCACAAATTTTGCTTCCACCTCATCAAGATCATCTAGATCTGATCCATCGTCCTTTTCCACTTTGCAGACTTTAAAACCAATTTCTTTGTTTGTAGCATCTTGACCAAACTCTCTCATTTTAAAATTAGTCAAAGCACTAAACATCTGATCTCAAGAATAATTATCCAAATTTTGAGCTTCCTCAATAGTAGAAACTTTAAAACTATAATATTTAGGTAGAGTTCTTAATACCTTTTTCACAACTTCGCTTGCATTTATCTTTCCATCAAGACCATTGATTTCATTGACAACTTCATCAACTTTGAGCACGTAGGCAATAATATCTTCATCTTTAGACATCCTTAGGGTTTCAAATTTGGCTTTGTAGTTATGCATCTTCAATTGTTTGACCTTTTCATCTCCTTCATAGATACCTTTTAGCTTTTTCCAGATCTCTTTAGTAGACTTCAGACTTATCACCTTTCCAAGTTTAGAATCAGAAAGACCACTCAGGATTACATTCCTTCATTTTCCATTGTTTTCATAATCCTTGATCTCATCATCACTTGTTGGAAATTTCCAGGCATAGTATAATGTTTTTCAACAAACTACCAAACGCCAAATCTAAGAGAAACCATAAAGGACTCCATCATAGCTTTCGAGTAGGTAAAATTTGTTTCATTGAACAAAAGAGCTTTGACACCTTTCCTATGTGCCATCTGGATCTACCTCAAGTGGTTAAGCTTCTTTTTTGGAACCACAACTCTGATACCAATTGTTAGATGCACAAGACAAATGAGAGGGGGGGTTGAATTAGTTGTATACTTTAAAACATAAAAAACCCTCATTAACATTCAAATTTGTGTTAGCCCTTAAACCCTTGACAACCATTAAACCCCTATCATGCATTAGCGGAATGAAAACATATGAAACAATAATGCAAACACATCCAAACACATAAGAACGCGAGATTTACATGGAAACCCAAAGAAGGGAAAAACCACTGTGAGGATTAGCTTGCTAATATATGAATTACAACACTAAATATAAGAAGGCTCACTACCAAGGGATCACTGCCCATAAAGATAAAGAAAGTATCCCTGTCGGTGGCTCACTACCAAAGGACTCACTGTCCAGAAGAAAAAAGAATAGAAGGGGTGGCTCACTACCAATTTTAACTGCTAATAATGCATCTCTCATATGTCAAGGGTACAATTCCACTAAAGCACAAACAACTCATAAAATAGACTGAAATGTAAACACCTTCTACTCACTACATCTAGAATTTATAGGAATTAAGGCTCGCACTCAGATAAAAACACTTAGTCACATTGACATCTTTCGCATCACACACTCTGCTCTTAATACACACAAAATTTCTCCTTGTATTTATACCCTCAATGACCTAAGCAATGTCGATTAGGTCAGCCTAAAGGAAATGTATACACCTCAATCGTGCAACATCAAATAGGTTGACACCAAATACTTCCACTGAGGAAAGACATCAAGGAAAACCATGCAACTACTTATTTGGGACCCAAATCTACACCGAAACACTTCTCAACACTTCCTCAAACAACAATTATCTTCCACAATTAGTGCTAGCACACTAGGTCGGCCAAACCTGCACTAACACTAACAAGCGACTCCAAATACACCTCTCCAAGTTTTCAAACATTTCATGAACCACACAACAACATTCCATGACATCTCAAAATATTCTTCATCATCAAAATATTCAGCTCAACTACTGCAACCACTGAAACTCAAGAACGCCTTCATTTTGCAAAATCTGACATACTCGCACAAACATCCAACACACCAAACAACTTTACATAACAACTCAACACCTAAAACTTCAAGGGAAGGTAGATACAAATGATATAAACATGTTCCCAAATCCACAACACCAAAACCTCCACTACGGAGAAATGTGGAACACTCTCATTTCTCCTAGATACCCTGCTTCACCAAATAGACATATTGTCAAACACATCTTCCACTGTAGTACAATCCATAACCTAAAACTCTAAATATGAAACCTTTGAACACCTCTAATCATCACATCCAAACCGCATGAGCATATCTTCAATCATGAAGAAATGCAGAGAAAACCACTTAACACTACTCTATCACATTGAACTCTCTTTTATTCAAATTTTCTCAAAAGCACTTGGAAACCAAATGAACCAACTTCATCAGCAACATTACTAACATCTATGCAACACACATACAACATCTACAACATGCAAGACTTTCCAACTACAATAATCTCCCCAAACATAAGTCAGGCCAACAACCTCTGCAACTATATTTAAGTAGGAAATCAATGACAACGCCAACATGTGTTGACATCAATACCACCAATTCTAGGCACATAATTAATACCAATAGTATTCCAACACTCTCCTTATACAAGGGGTTTGCATCAATGAAAACACCCAAGCAACTCACCAACAACTCAAGCTTCCAACATCATAATCATTCATGCCTTTACAAGGTTGTCATTGTTTGTTATCCTTGCCACTATCATGGTTTTCAACCTATAGGTTGTTGCCCTTAAGACTGCCATTAGTATGATTGTCACCTCATGGTGCAAAACCATAGCCCTCTTATGACAACCCCTTCTTGATTGTTGCAAGTATATTGCCCCTCATTGATAATATATGGATAGTGACTCTACATGATGGTTTTAATAACATTATGACTATCTTAATAATTTTTCTCATCATCTTGACTGTCATGCTAATTTGGGACTATCATATATTTGGAAAGGGTTGCTTTATGTCATGTGTCTATCCTATTTTCTTCTAAAGCTCTACCCATTTATGAGATTCATTACTTACACAATCCTAGACCTTTAACCTTTTCTATCTTTGTCTTTTATCATCTTGTGGTGACTGTGAATCTTTGAATGGTGATTGCAATGATATCAAGACTATCCTATCTTCTTAATTGTATTGTCCTTCATTTGCATGGTCAATGGGAATTAATGGTATTTCCCTTATTCACGTTCACAATCGTATGGTGGACTGTCCTATGATAACTTTGCCCCTTCTCATGCAATTTGTCTTTAATGTTAGTTTTGAATCACTTCCCATCTTCATTTGTTTTGACTTGACTATTTTCCCTTATAGATTGTCTAGTTTTGAATCACTGCCCATCTTTATTAGGCCCTTTTATTTTATCCTTTGTGGCTTCTTTTTGTTTTGAACATATGAGTGTCTTAGTTTGAACCCTTTTGCACTTCTAATGACCACTTGTTGGAGTTGCAAATTGTCCTTCACCATGTAATATGCCCCTTTGGTGTGGAATGTCCTGTAAGATACTCGACATACCTACTTTATTATTTCTAGCTTGAAATGTTCCCTTAATTGATTTCCCTTTTGCAACTTTTATTGTGTCTTGGTTTTCCTTCAATTTCTTTGGCATGTGGATTTGTGGAACACTTTATAGAGTAGCAGAAAACAAGAGAAAACATAAACCCTAACAAGGATTATCATACAAATGTATAACCTAGATGATGCTCCAACTCCAAGCCTTCTAAGAGTTATGAGGAAAATAAAGAATATGTGCATACTTTTGTCATCTTCATTGATCTCAATAGTTGCATTCCACATAACTCAAAAGGAGACCTTACTCTGAGTTTTATCTTCAATTTTAGATTCATCTTTTGGATAGCATTCAATGAATTCCTCTCATCATTGAAAATATCTATATCCTTCTTAACTATGTATCTCATGTATGGACCGTCCTCATCCTTGTTCTTGTTGAAATGCACAAGACAACTAAGGGGGGGTGAATCAATTGTCACCAATCACACAAATCTCAAACAATTATTAAATCCACATCCACTTTAATATGTTATTAAGTATGAGCATGAAGAACAAATAATAGAAAGCAATATCAACATAAGAAACATCATATTTACATGGAAAACCCAATAAGGGAAAAACCACGGTGAGGATTAACTCACAATATAAGAGTAATTGCAAAACCGTTTACAAAGAGGCTCACTACCCAAGATAGGACTCACTATCCAGATAGGAGGCTCATTGCCTAATGATAGGAATCATTGTCCAAAAAGGAGACTCACTACCTACAAATATAGAGAAAGATAACAAAAAATCCACCACAACAACTTTCACACATCCGTAGCCTTGATCAGAGAATTGCAGACACCGTCAACTCACTACTTTCAAGAGTCTAATACATTGAAGTTCTCACTACCTCAATTCACTTTCACACAATCTCTTGCATCTAAATTGCTTCTCACACTTGTGGAATTCAATCCTTAACATCTTACCTTGTATTTATACCATCTTCAACCTTAGAAACTTTCTCCAAGGTCGGCTACACATGCTTCATTTTACAAATTCAAATTAGGTTAGCAACTCAATATTCCCACAATGGATAAGAATGAGAGTGTACCAAACCAACACTTAACCAAGACCCAAAACAACATCTTGGATCAATCACACACTTCCTTAATTGATACTTATTCTTCTCATGACGTGTAAACACCAGGTCAGCCAAACCTAATGAAAACACCAATGAACTTTGAAGTACACACTTCCACAACAAGAAGATAACATGCAAACCACAAAACATGCTTCACCATACACTGTAACACATATTAGATGCCTTCAGATTCATCCGCAGCTACTGCAACAAACTTCATACATCATTACAAGCCTTCTTCCAAATCTACAAGACCATAAAAAAACTAGTAGATGACTATGGAGCATATACATTTCTCCCAGTCCATAGACAAACAACTCTACCAGACTAGTTCACACACCGGTGAACACAACTTTCACTCTTCATCAAACCCGAAGCTATAATCCAAGATATATCACCCAAGGATTCCCATAAAAAACACTTCAAATCCACACAAGCATCCTAATCAACATAGAAGAAATGTGTAGCACATACCATAGCACATTCTGAACACACATAATTTTGACTTCACTATTTATTAATTTTCTCAAAAGAACTTGGTAACTCATCATATCGGCACTCCTGGAAACACCATAAAGATAAATCCATGTACTCACAATATCTCTATAGTATCTCAACTATACATGCACCACCTACAATCACTTTTTTCCTTTCTCTGCAACGACCTATATAGTGTTGACATCAATGACAACAACACCATACTCGTTCATACTTTCCACAATCTCTCCCTTTGTCATTGATGGAAACACATGACTCTCTCTCCCCCTTTGACATCAATGGCAAAGAACAAAAAAAACTCATAATTATGATCACTCCCCCTTAGGAGTGCACCCATGATAACACACATCTCATACCACAACAATGATACTTCCTACCCCCCTGAGGAGTAGACCCTAATCATCAGTCTAGACAAATGATGAAATTGTAGATCCACTAGAATGATGTACCTCTATGTGCACCTAATTCAAAGGAGGGGCAATAAACCCCAACTTCTCTCTAAGATACTCAAAAGTATCCTTCAGAAGAGCCTTAGTAAATATATCAACAATTTGATCCTTTGTAGGCACATACTCCAGCTTGACTTCATTCTCCAATACCTTCTCTCTCAAGAAATGATATTTGATAGATATATGATTTGTCCTTGAATGCATTACCAAATTCTTTGAAATATTTATTGCACTTGTATTATCACAGAAGATTGGGATAGGCTCACCACACATCACTCCTATATCCTTCAATGTTTTCTTCATCCACAATACCTATGTGCAACAAAATGTTGTTGCTATGTACTCAACCTTTGCAGTGGATAAAGAAATTGTATCTTATTTATTGCTTAGCCATGAAACCAACTTGCATCCAAGAAAGAATACACCACCACTTGTACTCTCCCGGTCATCTGCACAACCAACCCAATCTACATCAGTGTAAGCACTTGAAGTAAAATCATTATCCTCAAGATACCACAAGCCACAATATGGAGTCCCTTTTAGATATTTGAATATCCTTTTCACAACTATAACATGTGTTTCTTTGGGTTCTTCTTGAAATATGGAAACCAAACATACTGCATGAATGATATCCA
>VDFB02035170.1:0-12979 GCA_007258455.2 Sequoia sempervirens
TGCCATCATCAAGGCTAGTGAATTGGGGTGAGGATGCAGACAGCATGTAGACGGATTCGCTGATGTTGTAGATGAGGTTATCATCATCCAACTCTACATCGGACTCTAGCCAATATTCTCCTTCACTAGTGTCATATTCATTATCGTAATAAGGAGTGAAGGTTTTAGAGTCCTGGTTATCAATATCGTCTGACACTTTGGATAGATTGGACTGAGGGGGGTCAGATAATGGCTGTTGTGTGTTGTGGGAAGTGGTAGTAGGGATTTGACTATTTGGTGCTTGTTCAATTTTGAATGTTTGCCAAAATCGTTGTTCAGAGGTCAATTCCCCTGGTTCGACAAACAAATCATCAAGACAACAGTCACTTAGGGATCGTTCTGAGCCAAATTCCCACTCGTGGGAGTCAGTTTCGGTGAGGGGTTCCCTAGTAGTCTCGACACTGTCAGAAGCATGTACTCGCTCATTTAAAAGTCTAGAGGTACGTCGATCGCCATTGGCAAGTGATCCAAGCCCTAATCCAAGATACTTCAGAATTTGAAAAGTTTCTATGGGTTCCCTTCGGCCAGTTTTATTTTTTCCAAGGCCACTAGTACCATCGTAGCCTTTAGCCTTCATGAAGTCATAACCTTTGCCATATATTTGAACTGGTAATGGGGGTAATGTGACCGTATCCTTATAGATCCATCCCGTGATGTCAGCAAGGTCTTCCTCACTCATGTCTCCCCACTTGATAAAAACTGTATTTGGTGGGACTATGAAGGTTTCCTGAGGTTCCATTCGGAAACATGGCCGACCATAGTCCTTGGGAGATCTAGGCATTGTTGTTATGCTGTAGGCTGTGTTCAGTTTGAATTCTCCACAACCGAGGTCCTGGATTTTGATAGTTGATTCAGTCTTAGGGTTGGTGGAAGGTGGTGGCATGGTGGAAGACGTGGATGGAGTGGATGTGTAAGATGACGTGAGTGTGGAAGGGTCGATGTACTTGGATGACGAGGAGCCAGGTGCTTCTCAATTAATAGGTACTCGGTTTTCGGAGATACCCCTTAAATTGGTACAATATTGGAAAGGGTCGGGGTCTCCGTATATGGTTACTTCTGTACCGTCAAAAGGAAACTTGAGGCATTGGTGGTATGTTGATGGAACGGCTTTTAAAGCGTGGATCCATGGTCGGCCAAGTAAAATGTTATATGGTAGTTCCAAATCCAGGACCTGGCAGGTTGTGTCCACAATGACCGGTCCCACTCTGATAGGGAGAGAGATAACACCCCTTGAAGAGCGTTCCTCATCATCGTATGCTTTGATCACTATGCTTTTTGTTGGGTCTACGCACGCATCAGAGAATCCAAGAGCCTTAACCAATTTGAGGGAGCATATATTCAACCCTGCTCCACCATCTACTAAAACCCGTCTAACTTTGTGCTTGTGGATGAAAGTTTCTATGTGTAATGCGTCATTGTGGTTGGTTTTATGTGATGAGTAGTCTTGATCCGAGAAGGTGACATGGTGTGGCATGGTGAGATATCCCACCATAGTTTCAAACTGATTGACATCGATGTCCTTAGGGACTGACGACTCTAGGAGAGTTTTGTCTAGGATTTCTTTGTGTGCCGGAGAGATACGAAGCAGCTCAAGGATAGATATTTGCGCGGGAGTCTTTCCTAGTTGGTCAATGAGGTTGAACTGACTCTTGGGTTTCCACTGTTGTGGGGTTGAGACAGGTTTTGGCTGTTTAGTCGATGCAGCAGGTTGTGATTATTTAGCCGATGGGCCCGGTATTATGATTTTGGCTTGTCTAGGAGGAGGCGGGCCAGCTATAGTGACCTTGCCACTGCGAGTAGTAGCATTACACTGGGGTGCTCTCTTGACCGTAATGGTATTGATGTACCCATCTTCAGTGCGGATATTGTTTATAATTGGTCCACTAGAATAATCATACTTGACTCGGGCAAAGTTAGCTTGGTTTTGTGAACCTGACGTGGACGCATTATGAAAGCCATGATCCTGCAGTGGATTCTTGTGAATAGTATGATCTGCGTTGGAGGTGAATTGTGATCCCCCTACTTCGATTGTGCGATTTTCAATAAGATCTTGAATTACATTTTTCAGTTGTCGACAGTTAGCGGTTGTATGTCCTTTGGCTCGATGGTATTCGCAAAGTGCATTGTCATTCCACCATGATGGTTTGAACTGTCCTGGGTCATAAGGTTTTATTTCCGGAAGTGTGATGACCCCATGCTGAATGCATTTCTTAAGGACTTCTTCAATGGGTTCACCCAAATGGGTGTATGTGCGACCCTTGGGAAATTCTCTCATTTGACGATATTGCCCTTGACTGTTTTGACCATTTTGGTTGTTTGAAAAAGTATTGGGGGGAGGTGTCAATGTTGTTGTTGGTCTATTTTGTTGTTGAACCCCTTTCAGGGCTAATACGGGACCTACAGTATTTGCAGTCTTGGCATCAACAACACCGTCATTTGTAACATGCTTATTCTTAACCCAATATTTGTTTTTGTCAGCTGGTGGATTGACGTTCGTGTTTTTGGAACCATATCTCAGTTCTCCCTTTGCGATAAGGGCTTTCTCAATCTGGACCCCCTTTTCCACTAATTCTGTGAAGTTTGTGCAACAATGTATTTGCAATGTGAATTTTAGGGGTCCTAGAAGTGTTTGGACGAACATGTCGACTTTTTCCCTTTCAGGAATGTCAATGTGACATCGACTAGCAAGGCTTCTCCATTTTTGAAAGAATGGAATAAATGTCTCACCAGAG
This sequence comes from Sequoia sempervirens, assembly GCA_007258455.2. NCBI lineage: Eukaryota > Viridiplantae > Streptophyta > Pinopsida > Cupressales > Cupressaceae > Sequoia > Sequoia sempervirens. The sequence continues at coordinate 2,772 of VDFB02035170.1, forward strand.
TCTTCCTGCGTGAGATTGCACAAGCTAGTGATAGAGGTATCCATGTCAATGTTGTACGCGTAATTTCTTATGAATTTTCGTTTGAGTTCATCCATGTTTGGATATCTTTTTGAGTTGAGAACCATTCAAGGGCTTGGCCTGCCAAACTTTTGGAAAAAAGTCTCATCAAGTATGTTGGTTCGTAGGCGATATCCATACAGTTGGTTGCGAATTCGCGAACATGTTCAATGGGATTTGTTTTGCCTCTATATTTTGTGAAGTTGGGTGATACGTATCCTGGTGGAAATGCAGGCATACGTAAGTTCATGTCGAAAGGGTATACATCCAGGTCATATGATATTTCCGATTTCCTGCCTGAAATGTACATGTTTTGCATATTTTTCTCCATATCTCTCATTCTTGCTTTGAGTTCATCTATGGTAGGGTCGTTTACGTTTCCGTATGTTGGGTTACCTGGTACACCATGTGTTCCTGTCTGGTGTGTGTGAATGTTGGTATATTGCAGTGGTACAGATTGTTGTGGTATGTACGACGTGTGTTGTTGGTATTGGAAGTTATGATTTGGTGTCTGTTGATGAGTATGAATGTTGGATGAGTATGTTGGGATATGTCCCCCAGCCATGTGTGTCGTTATTTGGGGGATGTTGTGAGCATGACTGTTATAATGTGTCAATGAAGTCATGGGTTGTGTTATTTGACCACCTTGTGTAAATTGGTGATTTTGCACAAGAGGAACATTTGTGTTTATACCTTGGGAGGCAATGACGTTTGACTGTGTTGTCGTGTTGGAATTTTGTTGTTGTCCTTGAATAAAGATACGTCCTGTGGGTCCCCCCAAAGGATTTTGTGAAATACCACTGGATGGATGTGTCGAAGTTGTGTTCATGGTAGTAGATGTAGTTGTCAAGGGGGGATTGTTTTGACTTGATGATGCCCCCGTGGCATTTACTGTCGTGGCATCGACTGTCATGGTATTTGTTGTGGTCCCAAAGGAAGTATTGCTTGTAGTATTTAGAGGTTGACCACTATGTGACATGTTATGTGCGTTATTGGCATTAGGGTCATGAAGTGTCGAATTTAGCGTGTTGGCATGAAATCCTGGTGGTAACTTAGCTCCTTCACTCAAGAGCATAGCTACAAATCTATCTCTGTCCTGACGAGCTATTGTTTCAGCAAGCTGATAGACCTCTGGGTCTTGTGTCAATGCCTCTATGTTTTCCTGAAGTAGTTGGCCATTTTCATCTCTTTGCAAGTAGAGTTCGAATGTACTGTTTGCTGGAAGTTGATTGTCTTGTTTGGTAAATGGATCATAAAAGGTCCAATTCGGGTCATGTGGAGGACTGTTGACACTAAATGGGGGGTCTTGCCTAAAGTTTTCCATTTGTCTCTTTTGTTTTTGAAGTCTGGTTTCAACCATGAACTGATTTTGCTCAAATTGGAGTGACAACTAAATGCAAGTATGACACTATGTGAAGTCTAAGTTCAAAATGACGCCTAGAATGACTAATGTTTTTGGATTTTTGAGAAAAGGGTATGCAATTTGTATGCAATGTAAGACAAGGTTATCTAAGCACTTCTAAGCTCGAACTTTGTTTACGATTTGGACTGCTAAAGGACTTCGTTGGAAATGACAAGTTGACAAGGTCTAAATGACTAGTGAGTCTTCCTAACTAGGCTTTTGAGTTGGAAGAAATCTCACAAAAAAGGACAATGACTAAAGGAGGTTTGATAACTTAGTCCAAGAGGGTCTAATGTCGAAAACAATGTTTTGCAAAGGTGTGCTTAAGATTTTCCTAATCCTAAGTATGCAAGTATGGACCTTAAGGACAACGTAATGCTGAATGTACTAAACTAAAAGGAATGAGGTATGCAACCTATGGTGACTAATGCAAGTTTAGACAAGACTTTGAGCAATATCAAGTTTGGTTTCTGACAGAATCTTTTTGATGATAGTGTTTGACGAATGGTTGACAATTTGAAGACCTCAGGTTTCAGATGCGTTTTGACAAATCAGTTGCGTCGTCGAAAATCACTTGCGGTTTGACAGATGCGACTCAGTTTAGTTTCAACCTAAGTTTTGACTTGTTTTGATGGAAGTTTTGACTTGTTTTGATGAATGTTTTGTTTGAACTGTGACAAAACCAGAATGCACTTGACAAACACAGCGTTTTAAAAGGTATCCAAGCACACATGAGATAAGCACAATCCTAAAAAGGCCACTAGGCCTTGGGTTTGTATACTTGATATAGCCCACCAGTTATACCCCGGATTGGTGATGAACACCTTTCCTTCTCGAGAGCGGACAGCTTAGAATTTGGTGGCATTGGCTCCCCTCCACGGCTCATTAACGTCATTTGAGCACACCAAATTTGGATTCATTGGGTAGTGACATCCCAAGAATTGCTATCTCTACTCAAAGGGATCGGTAGTGAGTAATCTTCGGGCATGATACTGTACCCTGCACTATATCAAGCAACGGCCAATAGAACGGTTGGATACTAAGACAAGGGTGTTTAATTCGGGCATTCCGTTCGTAGGGCGTGATCCATGCGGCGAGAGTCCCCTTTCGGATCCATCTCGTCGGAACCACGCTCGTGATTCTTGGGCTTTCCCCAAGAACCCACTTTTTTATACCGGCTGGAAGTCCCTCGGTGTCAGGGTGCTACCGGTCTGAGTCATCCTGGGGTGAGTACTTTTTCCCACCAGGACAGGCCCAAGTTCTAGAGTCGATAATAGTTTCTCTTACACCCAGGATCGCACGAATGCGCAAGGGGAGAGGATACTCCGATATACTGAATCGTGAAGGGTAATTAACAAAAACCAGAATGGGTCTGGTTTTCTGATCACAAGGTTTTCACCAAGTGAGAGCATACTCACCTACCACTCCACAAGCACAATCAGACACAAAAGACATGATTCTTTTTATAAGCACCAAAACTAAGTGTTTGCTAATCTAGAAATAAACAAGCACATGTTTGTTTGTTTCCCTCTTTGACATGCGAATCTGCAAACAATAAGTTAGTAGTTTTGTAGATAATGGTCTTGGACACACGAAAAAGATCGCCACACGCTACCAGAAAAGATTAGTAACAAAAATAATAAAAAAATAAATAAAAACTTAAATGAAAACAGCAAACTTGAAATAGTGATAACTTCATCCAAACTTAACAAAATTTCAAGTGGTAGATATCCATGGAAAGCTAAATGATAGACCTTCAAAACCCAGAAAATTTTTTCCACGATTCTGCACAAAACAAATGTTATAGACAAAAGAAAACGCGGGTTTAAGAATTAAATTAAAAAAATAGCGAACAGTAAAATACCCATAACTTTATCAAATCTCAACGAAATTTAAAACCGTTTGATGTTCTGGAAAGCTGAAAGTGAGATCTACAAAACCCATAAACCGTTTGAAAATCTTTTATTCGACCATTTTTCTGTGCTCAATTGAAGGTGACGGGATTTCGTATGACGTTTTGGCTGTAACCTGCAAAACAGTGAAAACAAACAAGAACACACACGAATTTTTCGGCAAAATGTCGGGTTCACCAATGTAATCAAAGGAAATCAGATTTGTTAGATGGAGTTAGCACAAATAACATAAAATCCAATGATATAACGAAGCACAAAGGAAATCAAATGAAAACGAAAGGGAAATATATCACCAAGTGTCTCCATCTTCCATGCTTGACCTTCGTTACACCTTCTTGCTTGCTGGAATATGTTGCCCTCAGATTTGTCTTCTTGAGCAATCTAAAATGCCTAAGCCCTACAACAAGATTCGAAGGATTTGATATTGCCTAAATGTCTATGCCTATGAATCAATGCCTATGCCTAGAATAAATGCCAATATTAATCAAATGCCTATGACAATGAATAAGTGAGAGTAAATAAATGCCTATAGTAATTACGTAAAATGTCAAGATATGAAAAATGAGAAGGAAAGGGCATTTTATAGAAAAGGCCATTTCGAACGGACGGACGAGATAAATTAGTGATGAGACCCTAAAAGAACGATCCAGATTACACCCAAGAATCCCTAATTAGGGTTAAGGAAAAATCCTTAATCGAACGGTTGGAATAAAAATAGATCGACGGTGGAGAATAAATGAGACAAATTAATTAGAAAATAAAGATTTTCGAAAAATCAAGAAGATAAGATTGCTTGATTTGCAAGATTCAAAAAATCAAAGAGATAAGATCGCCTGATTTGCAAGATTCAAAAAATCAAAGAGATAAGATTCGGACTGAAGATAAGATTTGGAAAATTAACTGCCTGGATTTGATTTTGGAAGATTAATTACTAATTTGAATTAAAATATTCAAATTATGGATTTGAGAGATAATAAATAATCTTTTTCAGATTATTTATCAAAAAGGACTGACAGTTAGGATTGACATGATATTTTAAATAATTTAATTTATTTAAAATGAGAAGAATATGAAATTAGCAATTAAATAATTAAATTAAATTATTTAATTCAGCAGATAAGATTAATTAATTAAATAAATTAATCAATTTATTTAATTGGACAGTTAGTGACGTATTAAATAAATAAATAAAATTTATTTATTTAATAGTGAAGGATAATTAAACGCAGAAAGGGAAATTAAATAAATTAAGAAATCTATTTAATTAAAGAAAGACTTAGACAATTAGTGACGTATTTAATAAATAAATTAAAATGTATTTATTTAATAATCATAAAGAATCAAAGGACATGAATTAATTAAATAATTATGAATTATTTAATCAATAGTCGAATGTGGACCAAGGACATAATTAAATGTCTTACTTATGCTAGGACGAAAGTGGTAAAAATGAAGCTGTGCCTAGGTCATTTTAGGTGTCTAACCCCCATTTTCCTTGCCAACCCAACTATCAACTTAAATCCTCCAACCAAGTCAAGTCTTGGTGCAATCTTGCAACTCTAACCTTAGCCCTTAATCCACCCTAAAGGCTACAATACTTCTAAATCTTGAATTTAGCTTTGCAGGGGTGTGAAGGTGTTTCTAATGAATTCAATCCATCCTATTTTGGTTCTTGAGGGTCCACTTGATTCCATTTCATAGTCGCTTCCACCAAACCCTCATTTATACCTAAAAAGCTACTAGCCCTAGGAGCCCCAATTAGGCCTCCTTCTCTGAGAAAACAGGTTAGTTCTCAAAACTTTCCAAAGAACACCCAAATATTTTCTTGGAATTATTGGTTCATATGCCCACCTCCCAAGGATTTTTGGGGTCTTGGGTCTTAGCTGTCTGTACAATTCCCTAACTTGAAAATAAGCCAAAACTAGGTCTTTTAAGCCCTTTCCTAGCTGCTCTCAAACTGTTAAGTATTCTTCACATCAGATGAATTGATGGAGCTTCCTCCTCCATGCTATATCTTGGAAAGACACTTATCTAACTTCTCCAAGCAATAATTTGTCAAGGCATTGACACCCCTGCAAATCAAGTGCTCTGCACTAAGGTCTTCCCTAGCCGAACTCTTCCTAGCTCACCTAGGGAAAAAATTCCACAATAGCTCCTATATTTTCAAAGGCCCTAAACTCTACCATATGTACATAAATGGAGTCTAGTCACTATTCCCAAAGGGCCATACAATTTGTACTATGGGAAAGTGAACTTACACTCAATTTTCACAAAACTGCCTGGTTCAGAGTAGCAACAGTATGAAAACCAAACTACTTACAAACAAATCTTGAAATTGAATAAAGAAACTAGATAATGTCACACAATGCTTGAAGAATTACTACACTACATCCTACACAAATTACAGTGCCATGTTGAATCCATTAAAACCTCACTTCAATGCAAAAATAAAAAAATGCACTCTCAAACACAATTGCTTTCCTTGAATTCACAAAGCTTCAAAACATAAAAAATGCTTCCAAACTCACTCCAATGTTGAGGAATTCCATAAATAGGGTCTCTAAAATAGTTATCCTCTCCCTTGGGCTCTTCTGGGCCACTTGTAGCTCTAATTGAGAAAATTTATCAAATATTTTGCAAGAATCCCTAAAAATCCAAAACCTTATTTTGAGCTAGAACCTAATGATACCTATTCTATGGTCAACATGACCTTCATCTGATCAAAACCCAACCAAAAATTCTATTAATGCTTACATCCAAATGAACTAAATTTTATTGCTTAGTTGTCCTAGACAAACCTTCTAAACTACCTATGGTAACCTGTGGGTGCTCCTGCACCAGGGAGCAACAAGCTTTGGGTTCAAATGTAATTTCACCACAAATTTTCATTTGAAAAAAATCTCTATTACATTTTACTTTCATTTCAAAACTTCCCACACATTGAATCTGCAAAACATAGTGCAACTGGGGAAAGCTAAAGTTGTAACTACCATCAGAAAAGGGAACACAAATTGTCATCAAAATCCCCTGTCGCTATCCACTCAAAAAAACCAGGCAACCAAATTTCCATGAAGGCACACAATCGACATCAAAATTTTCTACACACACAAAATAAACACCACCAACAACAACATCATCAACACAAAATTGTACATCCCACACAATAACTTTTTATTTACCTGCCACCCTGCCCTTACCAACACCCAAACCCTGGTATACACACTTGCTTCTAGTTGTTGCTAGAGGAGGGGAGGAAACCTCAACCTCCTCTTCTTTCTTTTCCTTTCCCAATACGGTTCTAGTCCATCTACTTAGGGTTTTAACTGCCAATGGCACCACAAATATCACTTCCTCATCAGAGGGAAGACCGTGATTAAAGAGAGCTAAATACTGACAATATTTAGAGTCGGTCTTAGTTACACCATCAGAAGTGTTGCTTGTAAGGTCAATGGGTGAGTGTTGGCATCCAAAGGAGCCATGCCAACACCTTATTTTCCTATCGAAACTAGTAATAGAGAACATTGATTGCTTGCCTTTGAAATCTACTAGTTGAGCAACAACATCCTAGAATTGCAACCTTCTACTACATCTAGTGGGCACAAGGTTGGGCTTGTCAACTAAAGCACCTTCCTGAATAGCAAGACTGAGCTTTTGTGAGCTCAAATGAATAGAACTCCTTACTGACTTACTCATTTTCTCTTGTCAAACAAGCACTCAAATTTGATTAGACTCAACCCAAAAAGTGCTCTAACTGCTACAAGAATGACACAATTAGCAGTTAATTCCTCTTGTATTTATTGTGTGAGGTAATCAAAACCTTCCTTAATGCTTAGTAAAAATGTATGTGTAAACATGGAAATTTGGTGGTGTATGTACTATCATCGTTTAACTTGAGCTACATGAGAATCCACATATCACCCTTCATGATTGCCAACAACAACAACTTCACGCAGATTGAGATTGGCATGACTACACAAGCAAGGAATAATTTATTAATGCTTCACCAGTTGTAGGATAAAAATACCACCATGTGCCATTTTCCAACTTTGAATATTGTTGCTGATCTCCTACAGAGTTGGAAGATCAAATGGTTTATCTCAGGCTAACTTGGTTTGACATCCAACGAACCATCATTGACCTTCCTCATGACCAATAACATTAGTCCATCTTAAAAACCAACTACCATGCCAGCAAGTCCTATGCACTTTACAAATTGAATGGTTGGAGCTACACATCGCAATCTCATTGACCTCACAGCTTTTAACCAGCCTTCATCTTCCTCCTGTGAGCTAGCGGGGAATGACAAAGATCTACATTGATCTTGGTTGTCAATCTAAAACCATGAGTTATGAGCTCAATAGCGGAGATTGGGCCCCACATTCCATACAGGACACACATCTGTCCTTTGCTGACCTCACACAAAATAACAAGCCAACACCTTAGGTCTACGAGCTGGTGGGGTATGATCGAGATCTTCTCCCATATCTTCAAATTTGAAAATCCTATACATTGCACAGTTAGTATTTAATGAAAGGCTTTGGCTAAGCCATCAGCAACATGACCATTGGGGTTAATGGTTTAGGCTTAAGTCACGCATGTTCTAACCCAATACTACTTATCAAATCCTTATACAGAACATATCCACCTACAATCACCATTTAAGATGTTTTGAATGCTTTGTGATGCCAAAAGCAGAAGAATAGTTGCATTATTTTGATCAAACCATGGCAGTAGATGTCATGGTTACCATTAAAGCTTACTCGTGTGCTGCACAAATGGCTCAAATCACATATGATGCAAATCCAAATATTAGTCATCGATCCTTCACCTTGGTCAAATCATTGAACGACTACCTTTAAAGCAAACTAACATAGTCTCCATTGTGGCAATAAGGGGCCCACCATACTACTCATTGCCAAGGAGATCCACATGGCGCTTGCCTATGATATCACAATTAATAAAAACCTCAACTTTTGATCATGCAATGGTGGGTAACCATGGATCTCAACCATTGGCAATCTTGTTCGTTCAACACAGTCACCAACCTTGTTATTAACCATCGAGCACCTTTCTACCGAGATTATAACATCTCCGTTGATTTAAAACACGTGCATATTATAACTGCTTTAGTAACCCATGGCATAATGTATTAAAGATGCATCAAAGTATTTATCATTCCTTTGGCTTCATTGGATGAGACACGTGGTGCTCGCCCATGATATCGTGATCAACAAAGACAGTGTGGTGGGGTCATCACAGGATGGCGGGGAACGACTGAGATCACACAACGATTGATCTATGGCCATGCAAATTTGTCCCTCTACAAAATAAAAACATTTATTAGGGGAGAGGGCCCAATAGTCATGTGAGGTCCAATAGTTGCACACTCAATCGTGATGATAATACCCAGTCTTACCACATATTTATACTATATATTGTAAATAAACAGTCCAAATGTAAATAAAGAAAAAACCAAATGTTGATAAAAAAGTGGACCCCATACTTGAACACATGAGAACCTCTAAATGTTATATGAAAAAAACATAAATACATTCATCAAGAAGTGAAATAAGTATTTTTTTGTTTCAAATAAGATATCATAACTCTCCACTATAAGTATATCATTTAAAAAATAAAATGCTCATTTAATTAAATAAGACACTCGTTTAAACAAGTATTTTTATCATAGTAAGAAAATATTGTTCTTATGTGTACAACAATTTGGGTAGCAATGTACAAGCTTTGGATAATTTTATATTAATAGTTTTTCTATAAAAAAATATAAAAGGTGAGCACAATAAATAACATGTATTTTTCCATTAAATGTGAAGGATTTTCAAAAAGTTTTAGTGTTGAAGTATTGGTCCATTTTTGTTCAATATAAGTTGTATTTTAAATAATTATGTGTTGTTTTTATAACAACAAATAAATTTTTTGTGTTCAACTATTAGTCCATATGTTTTGAATATAAAAGGTAGAGATATCAAAGATTTATGGTTATAAATAAGTATTTGATCCACTTAGGTTGTATATTAATTTTAATTTAAATAAAAATATGATATTCTACAAGCAACAAATGATATTTTTTTGTTCAACTATTGGGGGTTCCATGATTAAGTTTTGGTCGAACCATTAAAAAGTCAAATTTTAGACACTTCTCAAAATATTTTCTGATTTGGAAATTTGCATGATGAGTCGCACCTCCAAACCTTAGTTATAGATAAATAAGAGACTAGTCTACATTTGAAAAAAAATGAAGGTTCTGCGATATTGCAGTCAATTGCTACATGCTGAGAAAGTTAGCCTATACGATTACTGGGCCCTCTCCCATAAAGGAATAAGGGGACATCACTAGGTTGATGACAAAAATGGCATAAGTTGTTTAGTGAGGGAACACGGGACCAACAAAAGACTTTGGAAAGATAAATTCAGGTGAAGGAAATAAAACAATAAAACAAAAGGGGGCCCAACCTAGATGAAGCGATGGGGCTTAAGTCATTTTAAAGCCTTCCTAAAAAGTAACGGTCAAATAGATCCCATCCAAGGTGTAATATGAACACTAGGGTTTTACATGAAGAGGAAGGTAAAAATCCAACCATAGGCTTTTCCCAAACACAATAGATGACTAGAGACAAAAGGTAGGATAAAATAGAACATAGAGAACAAAACTTTGAAGTTCCATCACTACCCATAACCCTAAACCATAAACCATAAACCCTTAACCCTTAAACCCCAAACCCTCAAATCCTCTACCCCCTCTCTCTATCAAGTGTCTCCCTCCTACCCCCTCTCCCTCTCTCAGGTCTCTCTCTCTCTATCACTCTTTCTATCTCTCT
>VDFB02035171.1:0-21754 GCA_007258455.2 Sequoia sempervirens
AAATAAAATTTTCCTTTCGGGGGCATTGCCCCTGAGCCCTCACCAGGGCGCACTATCCCTAGACCCCAATTGGGGGGATGATCCCCTTGGACCCCTTGTGGGGGGGATCCCCCCCACGCCCCCCATCGTTGTTGGTTGAACAATACCTTATGTAATTGCAAGGTTGAGACACATTTTCTCAATAGTGACAACAAAAGCTGAATAAATGTCAACTTTGGTACAGGAGAGAATATATCCCCATAATCAATTCTCTCCACTTGAGAAAACCTCTTAGCGACCAACCATGCCTTATACTTCTCAACACTACCGTCAGGACCACACTTTTTCTTGAAAACCCATTTAAAACCAACAGGTTTACGTCCAACAAGAAAAGGTACTAGATCCCAAGTCTTGTTTTTCTTTAAAGAAGCCATCTCTTTGTCCATGGCTTGCAACCAAAAATTTAAGTCATTCATACCCATTGCCTCTCTAATCGCCCTAAGCTCATCAATGTTAGTAATCAAAGCAAAGATGCAACCAGAATTCAATAATGAATAACCAAACCTTTCCAGTTGTTGCATAACTTGTGTAGACCTCCTCAAAGGCTGAGGTTGATGTTCTCCTTCTTCTTTGGAACTTTAAGAGCTACTTGAACTCTCCTCATCATTAGGTCCAACAGGAGTACACAGTTCTTTTTTCTTTGGAGTAGGTGGAATCTGAACTACCTCCTTATTTTGTTTAAAATCATATTTTCATGGCTCCAACTCAACAGTAGAAGGTTTCATCTCTCTAAAGATCACACTTTTGTTATAGGGAGCCTTATAAGCTTCTGGATCCCAAAGCTTGTACCTTTTCACACTGACACCATAGCCGATAAAGATACACTTAACAACCTTAATCTCCAACTTAGACCTCTTCTCAATTAGAACATGAGCGTAAGCTTCACAACCAAATACTCTGAGATGTCTCATCGAAGGTTTTTTACCATACCATGCATCCATGGGTTTTTTTCCAACAAGCACTAATGTAGGAGATCTATTGATCAAATAACATGCAGTGGCTATCGCTTCAACCCAAAATTTTTGTTCAAGGCTAGCACCACTCAACATACTTCTAGCCCTCTCCACCAACATTCTATTCATCCTCTTTGCAACTCCATTTTGTTGTGGAGTGTAGGGAGTTTTCTTATGTATCTCAATCCTATGCTCTTTACAAAACTTGTCAAACTCTACGAAACAAAACTCACCACCATTATCAATCCTCAAACACTTAATCTTTCTGCTAGTTCGATTTTCTACCAAGGCCTTAAACTCCTTAAACCGACTAAATACTTCAGCTTTACTTTTGAAGAAATAAACAAATGTCCTACTGTAATCATCCATGAAATAAACAAAATATATAGATTTTGATAATGAAGGAACATATACAGGACCAAAAACATCTGAATGAACATAGTCCAAAAACCTAGAAGACTTATGAGAACTAGATTAAAAAGAAACACGGTGTTGTTTTCCATATACACAATGTCCACAAAAGTTGAACTCGAGATTACAATCATCAAGGCCTTCAATAAGGCTCTTATTTTTTAGGGTTCTAAGACCCTTCTCACCAACGTGACCAAGTCATTGGTTCCATAACATTGTCTTCTCTGCAAGAAGCTTCATTTCCATGGAATGAGCACCCTTAGGTACCTAAAATGCATGACCATTGGATGTAGCTGCAACATGCTTCTTCTCTACATGATCTGATGGTGAGGATGAAGAATCCAAAGATCTCTTCTTAGGTACATCAGAAGAACTATTGCACTGTACAATGCATGCATCAAACTAAAACAAAGTTCTAATATGAACACCCTTAGCCAACACCATAGCCCCTTTAGTCATCTTACATCCTTCACCAGAGAAAACAACTTGCACTCCATAATCATTCAATTTACTTACAAAAATTAGGTTTCATGCCAAACCCAGGATATGTAAGACACCATCAATCCCCTTCACTCTTCCGCTAGGAAATCTGGTTTTGACTCTTCCACAACCAACAATCTTTAGGTGAAAGTCATCACCTACACACACCTCTCCACCATCAAACTCATCATACTTTAAGAACAAATGTCTATGAGAGGTCATGTGAAAGGATGCACCTGAATCTATCAACCACACATCATTCAAGGCATGGGCTGCCAAGGTTGCAATAAATGCTTCTCCATCATCTTGGGATGATTTCTCATATTCAGAATTGGAGAAAGACTTGTTTTTCTTCTTCTCCTCCTTCTTGCAACCTTTTTGAATGTGACCAGTTTTACCACTGTTCCAACATTTTTCCTTAGACTTCTTACCCGGAGACTTAGATCTCCCCGGAGACTTTGACTTAGATTTCTTGTCTTTCTTTTTGCCTCTCTCCTTTGGTCTACCATGAACTGCAAGGGACTCCTTGGCCATCTCAGAAGAATTCCTTCACATCTCTTTAGATAATAATGAGGCTACAACCTCATCCATCTTGAAGGTGGAAGTAGTGCTTCCAATAGCCATTACTAGGCGATCCCAAGAGTTTAGCAACTGACACAAAAGGAGCATGCAACAGTCTTGTTCATCAATCTTGTCTCTAATGGAACCCAGTTGTGCAACCAACATGTTAAAAGAGTTCAGGTGATCTACAAAAAATCCTCCATCTTCCATTTTCAGAGAATACATCTTCTTTCTTAGGAAAAGCTTGTTTACCAAGGATATAGCCTGATAGACATCACCAAGCTTCTTCCACAAAGAAGTAGAAGTTTTCTCTTCATGGAAATTCAGGAGGACGAAATCAACCAAACAAAGTCTAATAAGACCCTTGGATTTCCTATCCATGAGATCCCAATCCTCTTGTTTCATGCCTTGTGGCATGGTTCTAGAAACTGTAAGCCATAGATCATGGTCTACAAGCATGTCTTCCATTTTGAGCTTCCACAACTCAAAATTACCGTTGTTAAACTTCTCCGTCTTAATCCTCCCAGATGTGCCTACCATCTCTTTCTTGCAACAAGATCATGAAATACACTTTTGCAAAACTCCCACTGAAACAAAGATCAGCTCAAAAAACCCTTCTAACCCAACAAAGGAACCAAGGATGGCGAGGCTTTGATACCAATTGAAAGGAAGCCAAGTGAATGAAAATAGCTTCCTACATTAATCTAAGTAGGGAAGAGTTACACAAAATTTCTTTAACACCTTATTCTATTACAAAAAGAGAAAACACATTCATAGAATAACATATAGAACAACAAGAATGCATAAAACAATGACACCAAATATACATGGGGAAAACCCTTTCAGGTAAAAAACCACACCCTCTAAAATCACAATACTTCTCTATTATATTAAATAAGATTTACAACATATCTCCAAGTACAAAGCTTCAACACAAGTACTTCATAAATGAACACCTGTTATGGAGTGATATCGGTAGCACTTTTGTTACCTGCAAACAAACTATACATTCTACAATGCAAGACACTCAATATATAGAGTGATACAAGCTTCAAGAAGCATCTAGAAGGAGAGGGGCATCCAAATCCACATGGCACAATATCCCACGCCATAGACATGCATTTGGACACATGTAACATATTCCATTACACCCTTTACAATGGTCAAGCATGCAAATATTCCTTCCTCAAGCTTGGGTGCTTAAAATATACTTAAAATAGCTTATGGAAGATGCCTTACATATCTTACAGCTGTCATAGAACCTATAATAGTTGACAACACTTATAGCTGTAAGAGAATCTGTCATAATTGACTAAGATTTTACCTGATTCTCTTACAACCTGTCATAACCCAACTTGGGCACCAACTTTCACCCATGCATGAAGATGCCTTATGACGCATCATAGAATTTGTCATAGGTCAAAGATTCCAAAGTGGGACACCTATGTCCACTTGGGATGATGATGTGTCATCTAGTCACTTCTAATGGGGACACCACCCAGTCGGTGGGTCCCAATTTGTGACATGACACCATAGGCAATTAAATAATACAAATCAATACAATAATACTTCAATTTAAAATAATATTAGGACTCTGAGGTTGAGACACCTTAATCCCAACACTTAGGTCATCCTTCTCATAAGTACTTAGAAATACTTTGAAATTTTAGACAAGTGTTGATGAACACTTTTTGCTTCAATCCATTCTCCAAACATTAGATGAAATCAAGAAAACAAGAAGATGTTAGGGTTAGACAAATGATTAAGCATCAAAACCCTACAACCTAGACCAAATTGCAATGTGGTTTGACTTAGGTGCACAAAGGAAAAATTTCACTATACAAAAATTGAAAACCACCCACACCATTGTGAAGATCACAAAATTCTACCCCATTTCAACAAAAAAAAGCTTTGAAAAAAGCCACCATATGACCAAGATATGGCCGTTTAAAGATAGAGTGCAAAAGCAAAAATACAAGTGTGTTGCTATTTGCAAGTGTGTCGGGCTCAGTGAAACAAGTGTGTCGCTATGTAAAAAACAAGTGTGCTAGAGTTTCACAAGTGCGTTACTCTGTTAAAAACAAGTGCACGACTCTGCAAGTGTGCACCAATGCAACAAGTACATCACTTTGGCTTGAATAAGTGCAATGCCCTACCTTAAAAACCTCATCCCATTGGGGGATTGGTATTGAATTGATGTGGAATGTCAGCCCTTTCGCAGCCCCATAGTTGAAACAAGCTCTTGATGGATTCTCCAATGGAGAATTGATGAAAATTGATGCAAAGTTAGCTAAAATGGATGCAAATGGATTAAATGCTCACAAGGATTGCTAAGAAATGACTATAATGCAGATCCTCTCAATGAATGTGGATGAATTGCTCAAGAAATGGAGGCTATTTATAGGAATTTTGAGTGAGTCAATGGTCAAGATCAATTTGATTAATCAATGGATGCAAATTAATGAGAAAAATTGGCATGGATCAAAGATTCAATCCATGGAGGAGATTGAATAATCACATGGATTGATGCAATTAATTAAGGGTTGAAATTGATTCAAACAAACATAAATCCTAAAATTTAGGAAGAATGTGCAAGACATTTCCATTTAAGAGGGAAATTATTTGAATTTGAATTGGAGGAATATTCCTTTGCAAGTGGGAGAAATTGGAGGGATTAAAGAAATTAGTCAATTAAACAATTAGGCTATTATTTAATTGTGCAAGGTGGAGGAATTATCATATTTAATTAAACAATTAGCTCATTTAATTAAAAAGGGAATTAATGACATTTAATTAAATAATTTAATGAAATCAGAGGACTTTAGGAATTTAATTAAATACTTCACATTTTTTAATCAAACAAGATGAAAATTAATATGAAAAGGGGGAATTAACCTAATAATATCAATTATTTGATTAATAGAAGAAAATGATGAATTTATTTAAACAATTATGATTATTTAATCAAATAGTCGAGAAAGGGGTCAAATCAGGACGAAAATGGTGTGAATAATCAATTTCAGATGCATAATATTGATTAGGACAATTTTAAGTGTCTACATATATATATATATATATATATATATTACCAAACATTTGAAAACATGATCTTTTATTTTTCCTAAGTAAATTAATTTGCGAAAACAAAATACCATAGAACATATTTTTAATTTCCCAAATAATTTAATTTTCACAATATAATAACCATAAAACACAATCATTAGTTAAATCATAACACACAAAGCAATGACATAATCTATAATAACACATTGCAAATATGAATGCAACTACATGTGTGCGTGTGCATGCATTGAATTTCCATCCTACTAATCATTTATCAAGCGGCTATGATACTTCTACCTCAACCATGTTCTCGCCTTCGACATTTTACCTGCTCTCATTCACACTCAGATTTATGTCGATAGGTTAGCTCATAAAACCATAGCTGAAGCACGTGCACATAACATCTCATCTCCATTTCAATTTCAATTTCAATTCCCATTTTAATTTCAATTTTCATTTCCATTTGAAAATAACATCTATTTAAAAACACATTTATCCATAATCAAATAATCATAAGACAATCAACCAATAGTCTCAACTAGTTCTGTTTATTTATTAAATAAGTTATACGAGCAAAAATGAGATGTGACATTATTTCGATTGACAAAATCCACAAAATCTATTTGGGATTGGGAGAATTGGCCTATACCACCCAACTTCTCAGATATGTCCAATATTGCATTAAAATCACCCCCTATCACAACATTTCTTTGATCTATCTTGCTTAATTCATTCTTGATCTTACATTTCAGAGAAGTCTTTTATCCCTCTATTTGGATGGTCCATATATATTGAAAATGTAAAAATTTAAATTAGAACAAAAGTTGCATACCTTTGCAGATTGCCAATTAGGCTTTGTACTAAGTGGATCAATTGAAATTTTCCCAAGTTTCCACATTAAGCCAAGGCCTTCAGAGGCATCATTTCCTTTATTAAAGTGACTGGCCCAACCTTTGCAGTGTTTGAGAAATGATTCAAATTCAATTTTGTCCATCTTTGTCTCTTGTAGTAGAATACAATCGATCAATTGGTTATTTAAATGGCACTTGATCATGCACCTCTTGTTAAGGGCATTCCATGTAAGGATCTTCATTGTTTCCTGAGGGGACTCCTCCCTTGGACCTCAACAAATAAGTTTTGACGGATTTTTTATCCTCATTGAGAGTCTCCTCTTCTCTCTTCTCCTTATTGGATTTTTGACCCCTCCTAAAATCCTTTTTTCTTAAACAATTGTTCAATAGCTTAAAGGTTGATTGGTTTATCCTTCTTGGATCAACCATGTCAATTTCATCCCTAGTATCCTCCTCTTTTGAATCCAAACTTTCACATATCTAACCTCTACTTGTTTCACCCTTTTCTCTATAAGGAACAATTACCATTGTTGGGATTTGATTATTTCTCGTTTCCTCTAGGGGAGGCCAATGGGGGTGTGCTCTCATTACTTGTAGGTTTAGGATTAGGCGAATGCTCCTTTGAGGGCTCCTTAGTATTTGAATTAGCACCTTGATTCTTAATGGGTTTTTTTGGCACCCACTTCTTCAATGGTGACAAGGGAGGAATGCAACAAGATGCTTCATGATAGTTTTGACTTTTACACTTTAAGCAAAAAAAATAGGGTTTTCAATTTCCAATTCTTGGGTCCACACCATAGATGATGATACCAACTTGGCTATTTGGGGATTTCCTTTATAGAGATTATTTTAATTCAAGCATATATTAGGGTCTCCCCATTTTGTAGATCCACATCCAACCTCCTACCAATATTGTCACCAATTTTGGATAAATATTCTCTCAATCAATATTTGAACAACATATTGTAAAGTCGAATCCATACTAGGCCTTTTGTTAGATTTATGTCCAGAGGATTGAAATTAGTTGTCCATCTTTGTATATAGAGATGGGATCTTCCATTCACCCCTGAGTTTTCCTTTAAAATGTCCTCTCTATTCTTCTTTGTTTCAAATATTGCTACAAAAAAATCTTTTGGAAGAAAATTGAGAACTGCATTGATTTTCTAGTGCGTGTCGACCTAATTATGTATCTTTGCCCTTGAAAACTTCCTCCCAATGAATTTGCCGATAGTTGTAGTCTTCTCAAGCTCCTTTGCATCTCCACATATAATTGAGGATACATCGATGATCGTGTCCCTTCTGCGTTGTAAATTTGCGTGTTCACTCTACATTTCAACCTTTTCTTGATCCACCATGCTTTGTGGAAAGTTTGCCTTCACCATAATTTTTCTTTATAGTCAAACAAATCTAAATGGAACCAATATAATTATAACTAACAATAAAACCATTTAAAAATTAAAATAGAACCATTATAACTATAACTCGGAATAATAACACCATTTAACAATTAAAATGGAACCATTAACATTTTGCACAAAACTTTCAAAACAGGGAAAACAGGCTAAATGTTGTACGGCACAGTGTATATGCCCTCCGAGATCTATGGAATGCACTGCGAGCTCCATGGATTGAATCTACGCCTTACACGTTTGAAAATTTCGCACTCCGCACACTACTGAGGAGTGGGAACATTTTTCAAATTTGGGAAAAGTCTATGAAATATTTGTGTTATGTTGGTGCGTGAATGGTGCTGCAGTTATGTTTTGAATTGGTAATATTTTAATTTTTTTATTGGGAAAGGCTCTGGGCGTGTGTTGCGTTTTTGGAACTGAAAGTACTAAGTTTGTGTTAGTGGTAGAAGCAAATAAGAATGCATGGAAGTCCAAAAGCAGTGATTTTGGGAAGAAGTAAGATGGATGAATGGAGTTGCTTCAGCAGGAGAGCTCGAAGATTGGAGCACCAACAACAACGAAGAATTTATCCTCATCCTCATCTGCATTTGTTTCTGCTTGTCAATCTCCCTTTTTCTCCCCAAGATCTCCAAAAGAAGATTCCCAATTATCTGAATCCAACAAATCTGATAACATTCTCAATAGTTCAAGTGGATCTCAATCTCAATCTCAGCATATCATTATCAGAAATACCTATGCACATAGACCGCATATACCCATCTCATATTCTTTGTCAAACCACAACAACGACATACCCAGTTCATCCCATGGTCCTTCATTCATAAGTGCAAGCCAGGTGAAGCATGCCCAAAAGTCGGTATTGTGCAAGGAGTCTTCTTTTAGCAATTCAGGATCGACAAGTACAGTATCACACAGACACCCATTGAGCCATAGGACTGTTTTAACATCAAAACCAATCAATGCAGGACAGTGTAATAATAATAAAATCTCCCTTGCAAGGACTTCAGCATCTCTGTCATCCTCTGCTAGGTTCAGGAGCTGTGATGTGTACATTGGTACCCATGGCCAGAAGCCATCTTTGCTTAGGTTCACCAAGTGGCTCCGGGCAGAGCTGGAGCTGCAGGGGATTGCTTGCTTTGCTGCAGACAGGGCAAGGTATACAGACTCCAGAAGCCATGACATTGCCGACAAGGTAATTAGTTCTGCCACTTTTGGTGTAGTTATTATTACCAAGAAGTCTTTTACAAATCCATATAGTATCGAGGAGTTGAGAATTTTTTTGGGCAGAAAGAATTTGGTGCCATTGTTTTTTGATCTGGGTCCTGGGGATTGTTTGGCTAGAGATATTATTGAGAAGAGGGGGGAGTTGTGGGAGAAGCAAGGGGGTGATCTGTGGATGCTGTATAATGGGGATGAGAATGAATGGAAGGAGGCAATGGATGGGCTTAGTAGGGTGACCGACGAATGGAGATTAGAGGCGCACACAGGGAACTGGAGGAGTTGTGTTTTGAGGGCAGTTAGTCTTTTAGGCAGTAGGCTTGGGAGGAGGAGTGTGGCAGAGAGAGAAAGGGTGAGGAAGGTCAGAATTGAAGGCCAGGAGTATCCATTTCCGAGAAATGGAGGATTTGTGGGCAGGAAGAAAGAGCTTCTGGAATTGGAGGAAATTCTGTTTGGGAAAGCAGATGGTGGTAATGGTGTGGATGATGGGATTCTTGACATTAAAATCAGACCTAATAGGAAGGATAAAGTTATTGTTCGTAGGAGGAGCGATGCCAATCGGTCTAACAAGCAAGCAGGTGAAGAAGGGGAAGAGAAAATGGAGAATAGGAGGCTGAGTGAAAGTGACAGGTTGAAAGATGTAGAAGACGGAGGAGAAGGAGAACAAAATGAGAGGCGAAAGAGTGAGGCAGACAAGTGGGAATTGAAAAGGAAGGGGAAAATTTCAACTTCAGTGAACACGGCAGGAAGCACTAAAGGGAAAGAGTTGGCTATATGGAAAGAATCGGACCATGAAATTGAGATACAGAGAGGTAGGACTCCACAGCGGACAAGTGATCGTCGTCAGCGTGCAAGGATACTGCATAAAGCAAGGTATGCAAAAAGAAATAAGGAACTGAATTTGTCATATGGTAGAGGCATTGCATGTGTATCAGGAGAATCAGGGATTGGAAAAACTGAATTGGTTTTGGAATTTGCATACAGATTTGCAGAGAAATATAGGTTGGTGTTATGGGTGGGTGGAGAAACCAGGTATCTTAGGCAGAATTATTTAAATCTGTCTTTTTTGCTAGGATTGGATGTGAGTACTGAAACACATATTTCACCTGAGAAAGGTAGGAATAAGACCTTCGAGGAGCAGGAAATGGAAGCCCTCCAGAGAGTGCGAAAGGAACTTGTTAGAGACATTCCTTATTTGCTTGTGATAGATAATTTGGAAAGTGAGAGGGATTGGTGGGATGGTAGAAATATTTTGGAACTTCTTCCACGTTTTGGTGGCTCAACCCATGTGATAATTTCTACTCGTCTCCCACGTGTAATGAATCTGGATCCTCTGAGGCTCTCATATCTGTCCAGTGTAGAAGCTATGTCTTTGATGAAGGGAACGAGGAGGGATCTTTCAGTTATGGAGCTGGATGCACTCAGAACAATTGAAGAAAGATTAGGTCGGTTAACACTAGGCCTTGGCCTTGTTGGAATTATCTTATCTGAGCTTCCAATTACACCTTCCAGACTGCTTGATACAATAAACAGGGTTCCATTAAGAGATTTGTTGTGGGGTTTCCGAGATGATTCGACTCTGAGGAATCATCCCTTTCTTATGCAACTTTTGGATGTATGCTTCTCCATTCTTGATCATGCTGATGAACTGAAGAATCTTGCTAGCAGGATGGCTTTGGTCAGTGCCTGGTTTGCTCCTTATCCTATCCCTATCTCTCTTCTGGCAGTTGCAGCCAGTAAACTTCCTGAAAGAACAAGTGGTTTATGTCTATGGAAGAGATACCTGTATCAAGTGGATTCCTGTTTTTGGGGGTCTCAGACAAAAAGATCAGAAGTTGAAGCATCCGCTATGCTGGTCAAATTCAGGATTGCAAGAAGTAGTACTAGGCATGGATGGATTCATGTACATGAGATTATTCGGTTATATGCAAGGAAAAAGGGTGGCAGTTTGGGTGCCAAAGCTATGTTCCAAGGAGTTGGTAGCAGAGGAAACATTACACTACATTCAGAGCACTTATGGGCAGCTTGTTTCCATTTATTTGAATTTGGGAACAGTCCAGTGATTATTGAACCAAAAGTGTCTGAATTACTCTCCTTCATCAAAAGAGGAGTAGTTCCCTTAGCACTACATTCTTTTACAACTTTCTCAAGGTGCCTTGCTTCTTTAGAACTTCTACGTCTCTGTACTAATGCCATGGAGGCTGCTGAGGAATCATTTGTTTGTCAAGTGCCTAACTGGATGGACAAATCCCTGTGTTGGAAAATTCCTAAGTGCTCAGATACTCAGGTGGATGAGTATCTCTGGCAGGATGTAACACTCCTCAAGGCTTCACTTTTGGAATTAAGGGGGAAATTGATGCTCAGGGGTGGACTATATGATACTGGGGAGGAGCTCTGCAGGACTTGTATTAATATAAGAACAGTGTTGTTGGGTACAGAACATCCTGACACCATAGCTGCCCAGGAGACTCTGGCCAAACTTGTTAGATATCAAACTAACACTAGAGTTGGATAACTTGTAATCTTATTTGATGCAGCCGTCTAAATATGACATCTGACCAGGGTATATAATGTTACTTCCCAGATAAGCACCATAGCAGATGTTTTCCAGTTAAATGAATATTTCCAAAGATTTGTGTATGCATTTTTGTTCTGTTGTAAATCATTCATTTTTATAACCAGTGTCTTCCATAGTAGACAATTGTACAAACAGAGATCTCTTGGCTTACCAGGAACAAGAAGATATTGGATCCTTCATCCGTTTTATTAATTCAGAAAATTCTTCTCAGTTTAGTATGCCAAAGAAAAGATCATTAGTAACTTGTGTAAATGCAAAATGCCATTTTAAAAATAAATATCTTCTGCTTCTTGCATTTTGATTTGGCATACAAATAAGTTCTGCTGATGCCAACAAAAGAATAGAAGATGCTAACTGTAAAGAGCAGGATGGCCGTATTTTCTGGGGATTTTGTTCTTTACTCTTTGATGGAATTTCAACAGTAGCGACTCTAACAACTTTATCCTTTGAATAGGAGATAATTTTGTTGTTTCCAAGTTTGTGAATTCTGGCTTTGCTGTATGGTATATGTATAACGGGTAGATTACTTTTCTCAGATAAGGCAAAATGTTGAACAAATTAGGCATTGTAGGGATTTGAGATAGGATTAAGACAGTGATTTTTAAAGATATACTCATTACAGGTCAATCCAATTGAAGGACGTAAATCCTTGGTTGCAATAAAATGGTTATATGATAATATCTTGCATTTCTGTGGTCAAGTGACTTATATCCTTTTTTGCCTTGTCATCATTACTTGTTTTTTAATGACTCCATATCAAACCACTGGCCAGGGTATTTGTGAGTAGAACATGGGTGCGACTTTCATGAAAAGTTACAGTTTAAGTTATGATTGCTCTGCATTAAAAAATAAAAACCCATTCATTGGAGGTGAAGCTTTTTCCATTTTTCATGGTTTTGAGACTGTCAACTGAGTTAGGTGTACACTTGTTGGCATCAATGAGTGGGGCTCACTGGCATGTCTCCCCATGTAATGATAAAAGGGTGCCAAGGTAGTGCTGTACAATGTAGGAATGTAAGAGCATCGAGGAGTATCAGAAATACAAGGAAAAAGACTTTTTACAGTAGGAACTTTGATTTCATTTGCTAGGATTACCATCAAGGGGAACATCCACTTGAACAACAGTCATGAGATTATCTAGCAACTTGTGTTTTAGTGCATTCTTTTGAAGTTACCGTTGGTTAAATTTGGAACATTTTTTTCTCTCTTAATTAGATAAGATTATAATGGTGGTTATTTGCAATTTTGGCTTGGAAGGGATTTTTTGGCTCTGGAACTCTCAACTCTTCTCTGAGACCTCTTTTATATGGCAGGCCTAAAAACACCTCAGTGAAATACTGAACCAAATAATTGTTGCAAGAAGATTGAATAATGTGGTGAACACAAGGATGGAAGGTATCAGGCCTTGGCAGACAATCAGATCATGAGAATATCATTTGAGCAATTTTTGTCGATAAGATAACTATCTGTTTTGTGACATGGATTGTCAGATATGTTCATGACCATTTGTCATTCCTCTAGTCTGTCATGGTAGAAATGTGCTGTCATATTTTGTTTTATCATTATTGCTTATACATATATCAATAGATAGAATGGGTGGCATCATAGAGGGTCAACCCATGAATGCAAGTTTGATCACATTTGGATGGCTAAACAATAACTCCAACAAGCTTAAGGTAGGAAAGATGGCAAACCTAACAATGAAAGGACACTAAAAACATGCCCTTAAAATACATGGTAAGCATCTGTTTTTATATAGAACGAGTGTTTACGGGCACGAGCCAGCTCATGGATGTTGATTTGATAGCAGTTAAATGGCTATTTGTTGCAGGTTTAATAAGAATTCCTTCAACAAGGAATGGCAGTAAAGATGGCGACCTAACATGGGAAGATACTAAAAATGCACTCTTAACATGCTGGGTAGTCATCTCTTATGCTGTATTTTTTCTTTATTACAATTTTGAATAAGAGACGCCTTACCCTACCTTTGATTGCATTTTTGAATTGGTTTCAAATTCTAATTTAACCTAGTTTTTCCACTAAGAACTTGCTTACTTTGTCTATTCATATATGCTAATTTGATCTGTAATGTCCCCATTTTGAGCATAATTGATTTGTGAGCATTTAGCTTAGTTTCCGAGTTTTCCCATAAACTTCTCGGTGAGTTGGGGAGAAATCCAAACTTCTTGGAGTGCTCGGGGTTGGTTAGCAGTGACTTTGGTTCTTGGAAATGAGCTCAGTAGGCAATATGGATCAGTATGACACTTTAAGAAGTGAATTCTGACTTTTGGTGGCTTCTCAAAACTTTTTGGAGGAGCAGTCTATTTTTAGTGAGTCATTCGGTCGGCTCTGATCATCATCCCAAGTCTTCAAAATCATGTTGGTATGATTATAGTTCATTTCCGATGTAGTTTCAGTGCTTTCCAGTTTCCACAACTTGGGTAAGCTATTGAGTTATTATTCAATTAATTACTTAAGTTGTCTAATGTTGGAAAATATTAAAAGGACGACTTAGGGTAATAGCTCGTTGGAAAGGTGTTAAGTTGTATTTGAAGTTGGATGCTTAGGCTTGGGGGTCTTTTCTAATAAAAAATAATATGAAATTTCCTAAAAGGTCTTTGTGAGGGAAAAAGAGAATTATTATATTTTTACATTGAATATTTTCCTCCAAAAATCTATATAAGGAGGATGTGGGTTCATTTTGAAGCGTTAGACTTGTGAATGATAATGTTATGCTGTTGGAATGAACTCGAGTTCTTCCAAATCTTTTGAGGACAAAAACCCTCAAGATTTCTAGTTTTGGGGACAAAAACCCCTTAGCTACTTGGTGTGATTTCATCTAGGAATCACCATTGTTTCAGATTGAAGCTTCAATAGGTTTGCAGTTATAGATGTTTTCGATATTTTCTAAATTGCAGATTCTTGAAGGGTTTGTGAAGATTTTTGGTTGAAGTTTGCTGTTGAAATAAGGCGATTGAAGAAGAGTTTGGCTGGCCGTACTAATCATCCAAGCTAGGTCGTACAAACTGGAGATGTAGGTATATGGAGGTTTTAATATACCTTTGTTGGTTGTTTGGTTGTTATTATTCTTTTATTTGCAGGCCATACAATATATGGAAGGTAGTTACAAACTTTGAGGCCATACCATATGCTGGGCATTGCTTGTAATTGGCCGTTTGGACTCACATAGTGAAGTGCTGCTGATTGGGCCTCTTTCCATTATATTTGGTGGCACCTTGACCATACTTGTCACCTCCAAGTCACTTTAGGGTGGACAAATGATACCGTCTTGAGATATATGCAATTTGGTGTTGCTGATATAGGCATACCAGCATGAGCAGCCTTTGGCACTGTTTTCAGACCTGCACATGTTGTATTCCAATGATTAGTTTGATCTATCATCCTTTCAACATGATTGGGTGATGTTTGAACATGTTTTGAAGTGGTTGTGGAGCGCTTCTAGTGAAGTTGCAGTTTGGAATTTGGATGTACGTTTGATGTGTGCTGGCGAGATTTCTGAGGTGGTTTACTAGTTGTTCAATCCTGTAGCAGTGTATCACAGAGTACTTTCAGACCTGCACCAGCTTTATACTTCACTCATTCAAGGTATCATATTGTTATTTCATAGCTAGGTTGTTGGGTGCATGTTATTTGGCATCTTTAGGGGGTGTTACAACAACTTAATTCCTTATCAGCACTTATATCAGCAATACATATCTCTATTAGAAATTTGTAACAGCAGATATTCCTCTATTTTGGCATGGTTATGTATGAGCTAACATTGTAACATTGGATGGTAGTACCGCTAGTGAGTTGCTCTTGTTTATTGCTAATACTTACCCCACTGAACAAGTGGTTTAATTGTAATCACTCACTGCTGAAAAGTGGAAGAGTAGTTATTCATGTGTGTACTCGCTTATCATTGGATAAGTGGAAGAAGCTTGAGATTCATTTTCAGCATTGTATAAGCTTTTCCATTGAAAAGTGGAAGTGCCATTGTAATTCCCACTAAATAAGTGGATGTTTACTTCTTTCAGTACTACACATGCATCCCACTGAATAAGTGGTATCGGCTGGCTTGCAGTGGAGGAGGGGAGATTAAGTTTGAAATTATTACAAGAAATGGAACCATGTTTCAGATGCTTCTATTGCCAGAGCATTCTTTTGACTTAGTTACTTTCTGCAGTTATGATATTAATTCATAATGGAGGTCTTTGTCTTTCTTAGACTCCCTTTCCACACCACTTTTATGTGTAGCTAATTATGCTTAGGCTTATCCCAGGGCCATCAATTCTGAATCACAGCCTTACTTCTCAACCAATGCAACCTTGTAATAGAATATAGTGCAATTGGTATTGATGTTATTTTCTACACTTATCTGAGTGCATGGTATAC
This sequence comes from Sequoia sempervirens, assembly GCA_007258455.2. NCBI lineage: Eukaryota > Viridiplantae > Streptophyta > Pinopsida > Cupressales > Cupressaceae > Sequoia > Sequoia sempervirens. Next base: position 15,962 of record VDFB02035171.1, read on the forward strand.
ACTTACGCCTATAGTTAAGGTAGGCTAAAATTCACTTATGTCTCATAAAACTAGCATTTAGTATAATATAATAATTCTATATTTTGCATTACGCCTATAGTTAAGGTAGGCTAAAATTCACTTATGTTTCATAAAACTAGCATTTAGTATAATATAATAATTCTAGATTTTGCATTTATTGTATTGTATTCATCTTTCAAAATAGTAAATGGTTTATAATTTTTTTTGTTTGTTTTGTTAAATTTTTGTGGCTACATGCTTTACCAGAATTACTACTTATGCAGATTTAAAAGACACAACTTCTTACATCAAACATTGGAGTAACAGGTTTGTATTGATCTCTATTTCTTCATTTTTATATTCATACTTTAAATTCCATTTTCTATTATTGTTCAGTTTCAAAGTATACTTTCTTACTTATTTTACACTTGTTTTTTAACAAGATTTATGTTGTATGTGTTCTTATTATACAATGTTATACCTCTAAAATGTTCTGATGCAATTTTCCAATTTGTATTGAATATTTAGGTCGAGAATAGATTTGAATGAAAATGATCATCTTATTTGAATCTTGATTATGATGGCATTTTTTAGTTCTTACATTGAATATTTGGTTTAGGAGTGTGTAGTGGTGCAAAAGAGAGTCGAGAATTCTATTCCAAAATTTTTAGACATATTTGTCACTTGTGTGGAGATGTACCGATTTAAGTTCACCAAAACAAGAGAACAATTTATGCAGCAAAAGGATGTCAAATCTCTCATATTCAAAAATGTATAGGAATATTGGCAATATACGTGAGAAAGTATCTGCCGTTATCTCCAACAAGGCTGCACACGGCTACATGGCTTCTCCCAGGTGCACTAAGATCATCATTGTCATCATTTAGTTGCTCATAGTACATATGACTCCTAGATTATCAGGTCAATGATATTGAACATTTTTATTCCTAATTAATTTTGCAATTGTTCACACCCACATTAACATACTGCAAGTCTTTATGAAGAAATCAGTGTCTTCCATTGTTAGGTTTGCTACCTAGCGTGTATGTCTGTTAAATTATCAACTGTCTTCTCAACTAGTTTATCCCTCTTCACCAAATGAATAATGTGTACGTATTCTATTTCCATTTACAACTAATAGGAGTTGGCAACTATGGACAACTACCGAAGGGCAACTCTGATAAATTTTGAGAGCCATATTGCTGATTTTTGTTTTTAATTTTGAGTCAAGTCCAAATGTGCAATTTTTAGTTTTTACAAGGTGTTCCATGGGGATGCATCCCCCCCAAAAAAAAACCCCGCATTTCCTAGATGTCCCCTTCTCAGAGGCTTGGGGACTTGGGGGGGGGGGAAGTCCCCCCACCAGCCCACCACCATTGCCACTATCCCACCACCAGCGTCGCCGTCTCCAAGATGCCGCTAGGACTTTCGAGGACGTTGGGGTGTCTTCAAAAGATCTAGGGGACTCCTAGTTGTCTTCAAGATGTAAAATTCTTATACTTATACATCTTTTTATAACTATTTTTTCAAGTACTATATGTATTTCAGCACCCTGTTGCCACCCTGCCACCATTCCCCTGCCATCCCCAAACTTAGGCCCTTGGTCCCCCGTCCCTGAAACCTGTCCCCACATCCCCGTGTCCCCCCATTAGGAAACTCCATGGAACTATGGTTTTTACCAACTACTGAATGACAACTATGAAATCTTAGGAGCCCTTTTGCTGTTTTTCGTTTTTAATTTTGAGTCCAAGTCTAAATATGCTTTTATCAATTTTTACATATTGAAATTGTGGGCCTGCAACATAATTTACTATTTGCTGCCTCAGCTATAATTTGTTTACATTTAATGATTTTCAAATTGTGATTTTAGAACATTTTGTTGATTGGTAAAATTTTCAATCTGTTTAACTTTCCTAGACTATTGGTGTTCAACCTTGGTTTTGAAGATGACTCTTTCTATGGTGTTCAACACTGGTTTTGAAGATGACTCTTTCTATGTTTTTGCAGAATTCTTTTGGAGATTGGCTTGCATTATAAGATACCTAGAAAGTAGTCTGCATTAGCATCAAAATATTTCCTTTGAAGGTAACTAAGAAGAAAGGCACTCATAGTGTCCAAGGCTGAGAAATCCCTAACCTGTTTAAAGAACACAGTTATTTCAAATTTTTCTATACCCTGTTTCCCTATAAGGAGAATGCCAGAGACTAGGACTGACACTCTGCTATACTCTGCACTAGTCTCTTTGGGCTGCTGAATAATCTAAGTTGATAGGCAGTGCCTGGTGGATGAATGTTTATCACATTGTGATGCACCAAAAAGTACAAGTTGCTTGGCACAGCTCATGCTCTGGAGAGGATGGAAAGAAACAAAATTTATATCCACAAGTTAAGTTACCAAGTAGATAAATGGATAGCTAGCAAAAAATGTCAGAAGAAAAGAGTCTCTGAATAAGCAATGAAATCTCCTGTAATTCTTATGTAAACTGAATCTACAAATGGAGGCTTGCTTAGTTTCCACTTGCTGAAGCATGCAAAATCTACAAATTGTGTTTCTTAAGGGGTATGACGGCCAGTCTTAATAAGAAGCTGGCATTTGCATGATCATCTGGCTGAGGGAATCTAATGCCATCTGATCAGAGTGATGCTGTACATAATATGGAGCAGTCAGCTCCCCAGTAATTTGTAACAAATGTTTTCTGAGAAAAGCCACTTTGGGGATAAGAGTCAGAGGGAAGAACCGTGTTAACTGGATTAGCTGTTGTTGAGCATGTTTTACATACAAACCTATTAAAAACTCTTGTAAAAAAACATTTTTAATGTTAATGATCTACGTTTTTTTTCCAGATTTTGTTAGATTGAATTGCAAACATCATTGTGATTTTTTTTATTCAATCTAGTCACGTTTATGCAATATGTATTTGGATATAATTCTCTGGGAATTTGGATAAATTGAATTAGTGTTTTTGATTTTCAATTGCGTTTGATCATTTTGCAAATCTATAACAATATTACTAAGTTGTGGGGCTTTGTGTCAAGTTTTTTAAGTTTGTTCACGTTGCACATGTTTTTAATTTTTGATACATCTTTTCATTAATTCCCTCTGAAATAAGAATATTGAAATTACCTTACTTGTGTCTCCAATTGTGTTTGGTTCTCTTCCAAATATACAATGTTACTACTTGCTTTTATCTTCCAAAAACTTTATCTAACTTCATTATTTTATCATATCTCTAGGAGCCACTCCTAGCGACACAGCTTGTGAGGGAAACAGCAACTGTAATGCAAGAGTTTACTCAGTCAAGGTGTGCTTACATGTGATGATTATTTTCTAATTTCATAGGGAATTGATCTATGCCAAATGTGGCCACTCGTTGCAACATCATGATTATTCAGTTATAAGATTATTTTTCTTAAACTGCAGGCATAGAGGAACTTCATGGTACGTACTTTTAGTGTCCTGTACATAGAACTCGATGATGCAGTGCACACTGCCATATTGATACCGAAAGAAGGGTATGCTAAGATACAGGCTTTTAAAATAGCATCTGGAAAACATTTTGACATGTGTTTGCACAACAATATTCACTACCAGATTTAGTTGACAGTTTTTTTTCCTCTGTTGAGTAGTTTTGAAGGGCATATATCAGGAAAATACATTGAGATAGGAGTGGATGGCACTGATAGAAAATTCAGGTATGCATCTGGCAAGTCATATTGGTTTTGTTTAAGCTTATACTCATTTTATTTATATATTTTTAGATTATCATCACATCATTATTTACAGCTTATTGGGTATGTTTTTGTGGATGTCAGGCGCAGAGTATTGACTACTCCTGAAATTAAGGACTTTTTGGCTGAGTTTGAGTGATTCAGTTTACCAGCATACAAATTCTATAGGCAAGATATTGGATATCCATAGGGTGTGCTTGTACGAGTGAGGACACAAGTTGAACTTGAAGCTGATAATTGTATTGATTTTTTTTTCATATAAACAGAGGTGCAAGAAAGGAAATTCTCGGGGGGGTATTTTAGTAAGTTAATGATTTCTCAGCATGTGTGAAATTCTTGATGTTGGCAGCATGCTAAATTTTTATACATGATTTACCTGTAAGATCTTTCATCACCATTACTGTTACAATGGACAAGATCTTATTTGCTTTATTTGAAGTCCTGATCGATTATGCAGGTCTTGCAAGGTGTTTTACAGGTCAAATATATGGGAGTTTATATTTTTTTCTTTTAAAATGCATGTTTTGTTAAATTCTCTAAATCATGGTACAGAGATTCTGCACTTGGTATCTAATTCCTACAGGAATAAAAGAGAAACTAAAAGCTATCAAAACAACTTTATCAATCAGATGCAAGAATCTTTGAACGCATTCCATAGAAAACAATAAACTAAACTCAATGAATGACTGTCAAAATCTTATCACTATTTTTCATTAATTCTGAACATAAAATCTGCTACAGAAAATAAACTAACGACTTCATACCTCCGCCCTTTCAATTTATAGATGTGAGAAGGGCATACATAGGAGTTATCAAAAGTCAAATTCATATTTTAATTTAGTCATTTATTATTATCTGATCAAGCATATTTTATGGGTAATATTATTTAATTAATTTAACAAGTTCCATAAAGTGACTTTAGTGGGATATTTAATGAGGGTTTATAAGTCATTTTGTTTTTTGGGTTTGAATAAAATATTAAAAGTGTCCAAATTAGAAAAGTCATTTTAGTGTTTTTGGAGAGGGATATAAAAGTGCGTTTAGAAGCTTATTTTTACATGTTTGTTTATTTTGATGAAATTGGTGAGTTTTGGAAAAAAAAAAACTCTTGACGAAACCTAAGGGATGCTAGTTTGATGGTGCAAGATTCTATCCTAGTTTGGTTGTTCAGAGATCATATATATATTTTTGCTCCGGGTTTAACAATTGAAGTAGTCAAAATTTGTGAAGTCTTATATCAAGACAAATTTTAGAGTTAAAAGATTTTAAAATGGGTAATGTTGGAATGGGTACAATATTATTTTATTATTTATTAGCTCAGTCGTACTATTCAATTGTACAAACTAAAGACAAATTCGATGCATTAATGAAGAATTTAATATGGGGCGAGGCATGGTAAGAGAAAAGGATAATAGGGATGCGGCTTAAGTTTAATCCAGTGCAAGTATTAAGTAGGTGAAGTTTTACTTGGAGTAGCCGCATATTTGCATTGAGAGTCGTACCTTCTTTGAAGTCATATAGCACAGGAAAAATCTATGGTAACAATTCCAAAGGTTGTTTTGTGGCATTATTTTGTTGAGTCTATAAACCAATTGCTCCATACATAAAGTGTGACCCATTTGGACTTACATGAGATGACGTGGAGAGAGAGTTGAGTGAGAAAGATAATCATCGTTGCCTTTCAAAGTGTGACGCCTTCCTATGTGCCATTGTATCAATTCCAAGAGGTCACCATACCTCATTTTAGGCTCCATTATTAATTGCTGAGGGTGATTTACATGGTGAAGGCTTGGAGTGTTGAAAAGATAAGTCTATCATCACTTCCAGGTTAGTGTAATATTAAGATTGTTTACTGTGTGTATTTGCTGATAAATACTAGTGGTTGAACATCTTTTGGGTTGTTTATTGTATTGTTTGACATACATTATATAAGAATAAATTCATATGTTGTCAGGTATTGAAATATATGTTGCTCTGTATATGAACTTGTGAGAAGTCCATGTGTAAATGGTGCATTAAAACAATTATCAAACTAGTAAAAATAAATTGAACGTACATTCAAAAC
>VDFB02035172.1:0-14872 GCA_007258455.2 Sequoia sempervirens
ATTCTACCCACCCCTAGTTAATTATTTAAATTATCACTTATTAAATTCACTCTAACGAGGGCTATCCTAGCGCCCCTTTGTGCGCCGACCACCCACTTAGAGCCACTCCCACTCTAGACACTCAAAACATAAAAAACCAAATCCAAGGGTTGTACAACATAACAAGTATAGTAGATCACAACAGAGAAGCATGCAAGGCATCACCCATCTTGCCATAAATACATAATCAAAATCTCAACGATTCATGTACAACCCTTTTCAAAAACATGAAACCAAAACACTTGCCACAACAAGGGCACATAAAAGGAGGAACATTAACCAATAGTAAAATAAACCTCTGGAAGATTTCCATAAAGTTACACTAGGGTTTCCCCATGAAAATCTGACAACAATAAAAGCAAAACCTTGAAGAACTATTTTCAATTCAATTATGATGAGAGAATACATCAAAATAAGATCAACAACTCCCTTAAACAACATCAACAACTTCAATACGAACTAAATCGGACATCCAAGGGAAACCTCTATTTTCTCCTCTCGGAATACCCATAATTCAAAGAGCTTTTCCATTTGACTCATTAACAACTCAAGCAGAACCACCAATCATGACAAAGATAACATTAACCAATTTGCCACTTAGGTAAAGAACAAAAGAACACATACTGGTTCCCAACGAATAGCAACATAACAAAATGAGAGAAAATCTCCAACTCAAAAATCAACTCAGGAAAAGTCACATTGAAAGGGTCTATCAAAACAATCCATGAACCACACATTCAAATACAATATAACCATTCATTCAATAAGAAGTAACTCGAAGCAATCTAATAAGAACATTATTTTAAAGATCAATCATTTCCAACTTTTAAGGATATCACAATATTGCGAAGTGAAAATAAAATCTAATGGTTTAAGTCGTAAGACACTATTCACAAGTATACTCTTTCAAACACAATTATATTCCCATTTACACATTATAACAACAATCTCCCTTTGAAGATCAATCCACTCAAACCAACAATTTGATCCTAATATCAATCACAAGTATTTTCTAGAACTGTTCTTATAGAAATCCCACAAAACAACTATTAAAAGAATATGAGGGAAATTGACTTAGAAAAGATCATCTAATTTTATTCATTTACATAAACCCTTTGTTTAACTAAATATAATTAATCAAAACATTTATCGAATCAACAATCATTCACTAGCCTTTGTCGTAATACCCAACTATTTAAAGTTTTCAAATTTATTTACTTCCATTTATCTTATAAATCAATTCTCCCACCTAAACAGAAATAATCCTTATGGCCAATATTATCTACATACAAAACTCTACTTTTCATTATTTCTAAGTTAACTATCCCACTTGAAATTAATCAAATTGAGAATAAACTAATCTATCAATGTTACCCAAATTATTAACATAAAGAAACTCTCTCTCTAATCACTTTACTAACCTACTCAATAACATAATACCTAACTTAACTACCTAATAATTCTAATTTTCTAACTCCTATAATTAAATCATTTTCTGAACATAAACACATTAATCACAAAGTCTTAAGGAATAATTCCATACAAGGAAACCATCAACACATCAACCTTTAAGAACACTATCTTAAAACACTTACAATGAACAGGCCATTGAGACATCTCCATAAATATCCCAAAAATAACACCCATCTTAAAACAATTAAATAACACTTAACTAGTAATCACAACACTTTGTTTAAAACACATTTACTCACACATTATAACCATAAAGACCTTCCTTTAATTTAAGCATTATTTCAACATTTTTACCACTTATTTTAATATATCCACTTAATTTAAATTAAGAGAGTATTTACTACAAATAATTATATTTAAAATAACTATATCATTTATAAGATAACCAACTCCACCAAGTTTAATACAAATTCTAATTGTAACTTTAAAATATAATACTAAGATGACAATTCTATAATTTACAACTTTATTATAATACTATGGTGATGGCACTAATAAATTATTTCACATAGTAGTTTGATAAATAATTATTATTCACAGACTCATTAGATAACAAAAAAAAAGTAATTAAAACCATTTAACATTTTAATCAGTATCATCTAAATTAATTAACCTATGAACCTGGGATTTATCCTCACATAAAAATAACTTTATCATTTAACCTTCCAGTAAAAGAAACTACGTAAATGTAGAATCACTTATCTCCTTTAGTGAACCCTAAAACTTAATTAACTATATAAATCGATTTACTTTAACTAAACACAGTTCATTTATCTACAACAAAATTAAATACCTATTTCAATAATGTTTATTCGGTTAAAATCCTTTGTTAAATAATATTTTACTAAACAACCTAGCGAAATAGCCATTTTCACTTTAATTATTTACCCAATTCTTTTATTTTCTAAAGCAAATTCAATACTTTATTTACAAATCAACTATCTAATTTAAAATTCTTTATCACCTTTTATTACTTCACTTACCATAAAATAAAATTACACTCGATTCATATTTTACTTTTACACCACGATAAAATCATAAACAAAACAATTAAAGAAATTATTCATGTTTTATAAACATATTATATAAATACGAACCATTTTCTTTTGAATAATACTCATCATACAAATCTACTTATATATTGAAATATCCTCATAAATTCTAAATATAAAAGACTACCTTCACTCAAATCTTTTAACCTAATTATGTATCTATACTTGTTTATATAACCATACGCATATAAAAGAATAATAATCAAAAAGGTATAAATTCAAAATAAATAAAAAGTCACTCATATATGCAGTTGGGAATTCAAATGCCATAACTCAGACAGGTTGACAAAGAAATCAGAGAGGCTATTTAATTCTGGACAATGTTTCAACTCTAATTGTTGTAACAGTGACAGGCTGCCAAGGGTTTCAGAGGAACTATTTAATTTACTACACTTTTGCAAGTCCAACGTTGCAGCTGTGATAATTTTGCCTATAGTTTTGGGGAGATTGCAAATACGTGACTTATGCGCAGGAGAAATAATATTAGATTTATTAAAACAATAAATCTTTATAGGTTAAAATTAGATTAATCTTTAACTTGTTAAGTTAATTTTATTTTCTTGATATCACAACTTAACTATGACTCTCAATGGATGGTAATTATTATCATTATTACTCAAATTTTATTTAAATTTATTTTATTTTATTTTCTTTGTTTTGACATCAATTTATGTAAACATAAATTTATGTTGATTTTATTAACTGTTCTACTTGGTGGCACTAGTTTACAAATCACTAGGGTTTCTACACAATTACGAACTAGGGTTGGTATTAAAAGCACATACAATAAAGCTTTTACTAGATTATACGTATATAAAAATAATAATTATAATGTGCACCTTGTAATGGTAGGATGCTCGTGTGCAGGCAGAGGGGATATGCAAAAATTGAATTATCTGTGTTGGAAGGATTCCGTGTTGAATTGTTTACAGCCAATCTCTTTCCTCGATCCCTTCCAGACAAGAGCAGTAATTTATTGAGGTTGAAGGATGGATCAGCCAGCAATTACGCCTAAAACTTTTGCCGCATCTTCAAACCCTTCGTCAGTGTAGAATTCCCCTAAATTTTTTCTTGCCTCCTCTTAAAGAAAATACCAAATTCTCCGTTCAACCGCCCTAACTCCTCTTTCTCCTCCGTAAAAGATTTTCAAAAAAAATAACTAATTTTTATTTACCCACTTTAATTAATCATTACTTTATATATTTATTTATTTAATTTCAACCAATAACTTCTTTTGTTTTAAATTACTTCCACTTAACTCTAAATTTTAACTAAAACAAATTTTCATAAATATTTAACTTTTAATTAAAATATAATTGAATAAATATTTTTACCGTAATTTATTTAAACTTAAGTTTAATTTTAATATTTAATCCTCTTTAATATTTTATCACTTTTAAATTTATTAATTGAATTTAATCATTAAATGATAATTACCTTTCCTCATTTAATCTGATTATTTTAAATAACTAACTCCCAACGATAATTAAATTGACGTTTATTATTGAATCTAATTATTTATTTAATTCCAATGAAACACGTAACCTTATAATTAAATTAATTTTATTAATCAAATCCAAATATATTATTAATGTTACCTCATAACCTTAAAATTAAATTAAATAATAAAATCACCACGTCATCACGACATTACTAACAACTACTTACTTGACATCAACGATGACCGAAATGGAGGGCACTACACATATCCCATACTGAACTGTCCATGATGATTCCATATGGTTAAGTCTTAGTGTTAACTTCCTTACTAATTCTGGTGAAATGAAACATTTAGATGACCCAATGTCGACAAGAATTGAAATTGGTTGGTTGAAGAGGGTACCTGTGGTTTCTACGGGAACATTCTGGAATCTTGTCCTTCGATTTCTAACTGCTGCATGAATCATTTGTTGTGGTCCTTGTTGGGGTTGGTTGTTTCTGATTTGACATTGCATCCTTGTGAAATCTCTAGCATAATGATTTCCTCCACACATAAAACACCCACAGGTGTCACGGGTATGTGAAGGATCATGATGGGCTAAAAGTGGCAATATGATGGGTATGTGGTGGCAAATTTTTTAACCCAAAATTGATTAAAATGAAAAGGATTTTAAAAGGATATTCTCAGATTTTCAATAATATAAATTATGCTTTACTTTGAATTTAATAAGTAATTATTATTCATTTTCATTCAATTACAACTAAATTCCGGATTGATAGACAATTAAAAAATCTATAGCTTTCAAAGCGGTCACATTTTTTGAATCCAAAACATGTGTCACATTCTATGCTTTGCATACTATAGGATTAAAAGAAAATTGAATTTCCTTTTACACAAGTCAGGTGGTTAGACATAAGAGTTTTTAATATTTTTAAAAATTTGTTAAAAAATCATAATTAATTATTTAACTTGGAAAAAAATTCCAAAAAAATATGCATCACATTGGGACATGAGTCCCCTACTTATCTAAAATCTTATAAAAAAAAAATTATTTTATTAGGGGTGTGCTCAGACAAACACCTACTTCTTTATTTTTTTCCAAAAATTTATACTAGATATTGAAATTTCAAATTTTCACCAAATAGATTTAAAAAACCTGTAGTTATAGAAACTACATTCAATTTTACTACATATATTTTTGAAATAATATGCTTATTCAAATTTTGGCCAGTTTCTAACTTTTTTCTGATTTTTTTGCCACTTAAGCGCCTATTTTTTCCATGATGATCATGCACATACCCTCGTCGCTTAACTTGATTCCTAGGAGGATTATTCCTTGCTTCATTTTTCCATGGTGGATAATTTTCCTTGTTAAAATTTGGTTGATTATTCATGTTATAGCTATCCTTGTTATTATTGTATTTATTCCTTTGATTTTGATTTGGTGGTGGTCTCCTTTCCGATGCATTATTCCTTTATTTTTTGTTGACATTGGGATTTCCCTTGAACTCATGTTTCCTCTTATTGTTAAAGTTTTGTCTTGTTGTTGCTAGGGCTTTCAACTTCCTTTCTTATTTAAGAGACTTTTCTAATACCTCATTCATGTTCTCAAGTCCATGCATATCAATCTCTATCCCTATGTTGGGATTTAGTCCCAACATGAATTTCCTTCCTTGGATCTTTCAATCTTTCTAATACATTGGCACATATTTCAATAATTTGGAAAACCTATCCCAATATTTTTGAACTATTAGGGTCCCTTGTCAGAGGTTGTGGAATGCTACCATCTTCTCATCAAAGAATAACTGTGGTAGCCACCTTTTATAGAAAAGATAAAAAAATTGTTCCCATGTGATTGTGTCCTTATCGTATCCATTTTGTTCCTTAGCATTGGTCCATGAACTGGCTACCTCCCCAATGAGTTGATAAGATCCCCATAAAGCCTTAGCGGTTTCATTAAAATCTGTTAACTCAAAGTATTTTTTCATTTCATTCAACCAATTTTTTGCCTCTTCACCTATCTGTTTCCCATCAAACTTTTGTGGAGTGATTTTCTTTAGATCCGTTGATAATTCCATTATGTCATTCCCCTTTCTAACTTCTACTTCATTTCCTTGATTTCTCCCAAGATTCTCCCTTTCTTGCTCACCCCCGTTTTCAATATTATTTTTCGTTTTCCTAAGGTCTTCTATGGATTGTTCCAAGTTGTTGATCTTATCCCTTTATTCAGTTGGAAAATTTATTATGGCCTCCACCCCTGTTTCATTATTTCTTTGCTCCTGCTCTTGGGAAATGCTAGCTCGGGTTACCCTTCTTCTTTCCATGTAGAATTTCTTGGAAATTTCAAATTCCTAAAATAAAAATTGGATTCAATGATTTATTGTAGATTTTCTATCTCAATACTCTCCAACTTACACAAAATATTTTTATGTTAATCAAGTTGTAGTGAGCTCAAGGCCTAGTCTTTGAACCTTGGCTCTGATACCACATGTAAGAGACCCACTCTTCCTTAATCAAAAATTCACTTTTATTTACAAAGTAAATCTATTAATGTCTTTCTTAATTAGTTGTATACTTGGGAACTTCTATCCATATAGTCGTGATAGACATCCATCCATCTGGGATAGGCATCTAACCATATGGGTTAGGTTAATTTCCATACGAGACAAAGACTCGTCTATCCATCTGGGATAGGAATGTAACCATTTGAGTTAGGTTAATGTCCATATGGGACAAAGATTTATCTATCCAAATAAGGTAGACATCTAACCACATGGGTTAGAAAATGCTTTGGCCAGAGACTTAGATTCATAACAACCATCCAAGTCCTGAGTAACTCTCTAAAGACTTCACTCCCCTACTAGGAGTGCATCGAGGTCGACTTCCTTAGGAGTATTTGAGATAATAATAAAAGATTGAGTCCCACCTTAGAATTTTTCCTAAAGCCTTGGTGAATCAAGTGAATCCATCTGGGATTCCTTCTAAGTATAACAAGTAATTTCTAACTTCAATTTTAGTATTTATTTATATTTCTTTGAATCAAGGTATCCTAATAGAACCAACACAGCAAACACCCTTAACCAATACTAAATCCCCACCCTGAGCACCTACGTATTAGGGACAACTCAGTCCCTAGACTTACTACATACACCGTTTATGCAGGGGATAAAGGTGTATAATATGCAGTTCTATTTTATAACTATTGTTTGATGTAAACTTATTTGTGGGTAAGCGACCCTTTCTAGGGCCATTGACCTAGACAGTTTCTCTTTGGTTTCTACCCACATAAGGGAGCATATAAAGCATAAAGATCCATGGTGATCTTTTGCTTGTTTCCTAATTCATCTATGTCCTAAATTCCTCTAAGTCACGTCACCCTTTCCCGTTAAATAACAAATCATCAAAGATAAAAGAATTAAAAAGTCAATTCACATGCCCAAACCCTATTAGGGTTTTCTATGATTTTCACTAGCAGATGTAAGTCCATTATAGTATTATCTTTTTACATTATCGATCCAAGATGGATTTTGTGCCCCTTGGATTTTAACTCCAAAAATGTACCTTATTACTCCCTAACGATTTATAGGGATGATGCCACAGACGCCATTGTTGCAACTTTATTAGGCTATAAGTGCAGTAACTGGAGCATGATGACATTACCTGTTAACGTGAGTTAGAGGCACTGTTAATACTGAATTTTCTATTTGGTTTTTTTGTTTTCCTCCTCTTATTTAAGTTTTCTATCTAAGAAGGAAATTAAATGCATTATCAATAATAAGAAAAGTATCTTGTGCACATAAACTAAATGATAATATAAAAACTTTATACCTTCTTGCTAAGGAAGTATAATTAAATGAACTTACTAAAAATAAAAGCTATTTATTCAAGGTACATTTTCTAGAAAGAAGTATTGCATCTACTTTCATCCTATGAAAGAAAACATTTTTGTAACAATGAATTGAATCACGAAAATAGTCAAAACCATTTGAGAAATAAAAACACTTATACATAATGTTAAATTCTTCAAGATGGGTGATCGAATTCAGAGATTATGAACCTAATTGTATTGTAATGTTAGTATTTGCTAGAAAATAAACTTGTATCTATTTGCATAATCTATGTCATAGAGTAATCTAATTAAAGTAGTTTTTATTTAAATTGCATAAAAATAATACTTTCATCTAAGAAAGCATAAATAATTCCAACACAAAGAGACTTCATGACATAATCTACTATTTCAAAACAAAAGGTTTATTAATTTTGATTGAATTGCATGAATAAATAATCCAACTAAAGAAGACTTGATTTTAATTGCATAAGTTATTTCACTAATGTCTTGAGATAGATAAACCAATTCAATGTATTAATACAATAAGATCCTTGGTTTTAATTGTATATAATTTATATTACTAATGCCTCAAGATTGGTGTTCTATCTAAAGTAGGTTTGCATAATTTTATCCTTCATAATATTCTAATGATTACATAATGATTTACACACTATAACCTTGTTTTAAAAATAATTGAATCTTCTTGCATATTAAGAGAGAAAATTAATTTAAAGAATAACCATGATGTTGAAGAATTAAGTTTATTGCAAATTTATTAAATGATAAATTTATTGTATGGAGAGAAAGTTTATTTGAAGAATAACTATAAATCTAAGAGTTAAGTTTGTGGCATAACAAGAAAGAAATTTTATTAAATAGATATTATTAATGCCTTAAGTTAGATGGTATTTTGTTTGCATGAATTCAATTTTACTACTTACCATTTGATAAAACATTGAACTTCTCATTTAATGCAACATAAATTTAATCTTAAAATTTAATGTCTAATACTCATACTTGTTATCATAGAATTGTAATTATTTTCATAAAGTTATAGTGTTGTCATAAGATATAAATGATGCCATTCCAATATTTCAAAATCTTGTATAACTAGGTCTCTACTCATAGTTTATCATCATTTTATGAAGAAGAGAGGTGTATTATAAGTTCATTAATTATATTCAACAATAGCTAGTAATCATTTCCATCTTTTCTTCAGAGTAAGGTAAATGCTATCTCATAGAACCATGGTTTGGACCAAATCTTCATCAATCATAGATGTTAGTTAATTTGTTATTTTACTAAATTAGAGTAACATTATTAAAATTAAGAAGTGCATGGAATTTCTTGAATAATTTAAATTAATTTAATGAATAAGCCCATCCTTTTATTGTTAATGAGACCAAATAATTATTTATTTGATCTATCCAATTGATACCCCTTTTTAAAATTCTATCAATTTATTTATTTCCAAAGGACAATCTAATTCAAAGATAAAAATAAACTATTTAAATAATGACTTAATTAATTAAAAGAATATTAGTTCTTGTATATATATGTATAGATATAATATGTATACATATAGATACAATTATATATATATATATATATATATATATATATTCAAAGTTTAACTTAAGAGAATTAAATGTTATAAAGAACTTCAATACAAAAACGTATATTGTAAAACATATGTATTTATATATTTTATTTTATTCTATTTTATTAAAAACTCATTTATATTTGTAATGACATTAAAAAAATTAAAAGAAAAATTATTTCTTTGTAAATAAACCTAGATAAGATTAAATTTATTTATTTTTAAATTCATTGATTTAAAGATGAAAAAAATAGGAAAATTAATTTCATTCTAGATTTAGTTTGGAAAAATCAAGAATGGTAAGGAAAATTATAATAGATTGATTCAAACTTTATCTTAAAATTTTATTTTCACAAATAAGGATACGAAAGAGAGTAATAGTTTGATTCTAACTAATAGTTTGACATTTTAAGACATATAAGAGAGGGGGGGTTTGACCATGTGTGCTCACACATGTGTGAGCACACATGGGGAAGCCAAATGGCTCAAAGAGGAAAGGTCACATGCATGGTGTGAACTCCCACACAAGGGTAAGTGGGGATGAGTTGTAAGGTGATAGTGACTTGTGCATGTAAGTCACGTGTGAGGGAGATTAGAATAATTTTTAAAGTTGCAAAAATGATAATGAATGTAATACCCCTCATATTGTTTGGACTTGATACTTCTATGGTTTTGATTGATGCTTTGTGACTGTGATTGTCATGACTTATTGTCTGGTGTGTGTGGATGCGTAGTTTAGTTGATTGCTACATTTGACATTATTATTATGATTTATGATACTTTATGTGGTGTTTGGATTATTTTATTATGCAATGATTTTCCATTAATATTATATATGTCGATGTTATGATTCTATGATGATGCTAATTGGATTAATTATTATATTAGGATGCAGTAGATAAGTAATCATGTTATCAAATGATCAATTAGTTTAGAAATGTTATTTCATCATTGATATTGTAATTGTTAGAATATAGATGTGGTGAGAGGACAGTGTAGCACCACTCGTTTACGAGTGCCCTGCTACATTGTAATTCTTTCTCACGATATGGTATTTTTTATTATATATACATGTGTTACTTGACGGTTATTTGTATGCAAGATTTGCAGGAATAAGTCTTGATTCCACCTACTTCGGTAGGACAGGGCGAGCATTAAAATTAACCTAACGGGTAAAAGTTGAAAAAGGGAGTTGATTTGGAAGTATCCCCATCCCAAGTCCATCGTCCTGTTGTGAATTGTTGTGTCATGATTCAAGTTTTGTCCTTGTTGTTGTGTAATTTGATTGTTGAGTATTTATTTTATCTATGATTAGTGTTTATTTAATTAATCTTATTTTATAAGACAATTAATTAATATTTTCTTGTTATTTGATTTAATTATGAATTAGTAAAAGGTTAAATTTAAATATATTATAAATTAAAAAGTATTTAATTAATTAAAGTGTAAGAAATTAAATTAAATGAATATTGATGAAGGCAAGTAAATATTATCTTTTTATTAATATTAAATTAGAAAATCTTGTGTGGATAATATCTTAGAAAATAATTTATTTTTAAATAAAATAGTAGATAAGTGTGCTATTAGAAAGAGGAAAAAGGACCAATGAGAAAGAAGGATTTTTTAGGAAAAAAGCGGAAGAGCTTTATTGTTTTTTATTTGTTTTATTTTGAGGGGGTTTTTCACACATAGAAGATTGGTCTATTGTTTTGGTCTAAAAAAGAAAAGAAAAGAAAAATAGCTTTTTTTGTGCTTCTGGGTAAAATAATTGTTTGAAGAAAAGTTAGATTCGAAAATAGAGTTGCAGGAGGAAATCGAAAGGAGGCTACAAAAGGGTTTCTTCATCGAACAAAGGACTCCAGGTTTTCTTCTATTATTTATTATTATTTTATTGTTTTATAAACAAAATTTGGCTTACTGTGCTTAAATGAAATTCATTGAAAGAAGTTATGTGATTTGAAAACTTGTTTGTATTAAAACCCTTGAATCTTCTATTGAAAACTTTAGTAAATCTTTTAGAAATTCTTCAATATAGTTTGTAGTGAAAGTTATTGTTTGAAATAAAAATCATCTTTGATTGAGGGTTGAGTTTACATGTCATTATACTGGGTCTATTGAAAAATCTATTTGGTTATAATATTCATTTTAAATCTTGTAATATATATATATATATATATATTGCTATTTTTATAAAGAATTTCATAAATAAATATATATGTATTTGGTTTGGATTTCAAAATTATATACAAAATAATATTTATATTTAGTATTTGGGGGTATTGAAATATTTGTATATATATATGTATTTATACTATGTATTGGGTTTAGTTTCATTCTGTGAAAAGAATTAAATTATACAAAATTTCGTCATATGTACAGAGTAAATATTTATATGAAGTTGTTGTTTTCGATATTGTAGTTATTCGAAGACGTATTTAAAATGGATATTGATTTAATAAAGTTAAAATATATATATTTATTTACGGATTCATATATATTTCAAATTTCAATATTGTTTATAAAATACAATATGTTACGAATTTCGTGATTTAAAAAAAAATTTATTAAATTTTTATTGGGGGCTGGGGGTCGGCCAAGGCCGTACCACCCATAGCGCCCACTATGGGGCTGTGAGCACCATAGGGTGGTACGTAGTAGCACCGCCTATGGTGGCTAAAGCCATCACAGACTATGGTACGTGGTACCACAGCCTATGGTGGCTGTGGCCACCACATTGTGGTACTGTCATGCATTAAAGTTTCTTTTTTTTGTGTTTAATTTTGATTTATTTAGCGTTATATATATATATATATATTTATAAAATTAAAATTTTGCAATATGATTTTATTAATTTTATTAAATGATTATTTTTATATAAATGGATATATATGTAATAGATTTGTCTTGTTGTGAATGTCAATTTAATATGATAAGCTTAGGGAAAATTTCAAAATTATAATGTAATCGAAGGAGTTTAAGTTAAATTGTGTTTCTAATTAAATTCAATTGCCTCAAGTAAATCATTTATTTATTTGATGAAATTTATTGTGTGTTAAATTGATTTTTGTGGCATTGTGAATGTATTGGTTATTCTCGAGGTCATTCATTTAATTCATGTTCTTTTTCTTCTTTTTGGGTTTATGTCATGTGGGAAAACCCTAGAGTCAATGTATCATGCTATAAGAACTTAAGTTATGGTTTAGTAATTTCCAGAGGCGGGGTTACTGATGTGTAATTGTGATCTCATATTTTGATGCTTGGTCTATGTTTTGACCATGGTTATGATTTAGATTTCTCTTGGATTGTACCGTTTGTGGATGTGCTCTTATGTTAGGGAGAGATGGTTATGCCTCGCGGAGGATCCATTTGATTGGTTCAGTATTTCTTGTTGATACAATCCTGTTGTGTGAGGTATTTTTGTGCTTGAGTGTCTAGAGAGAGTGGCTCTAGTGGGGGTCTGATGCACAAAGGGGCTGTCAGGGTAACCCATCTAGAGTTAGAGTAATTAGTGATAACCTAAGCAATTAACCGTGGGTGGGGTTTAAACATTAATAAGATAATTGTGATGCCTCGTCCGCCTGTTAGTGTTATCACAAACTAAAGGGGACCGAGAAGGCCGTGGTTGGCAAGATCGTTGCCTTGTCTTCATGAAAGGTTAACGATTCCGTATGAGTAACCCTGTGGAGCGATGCCTTGAAATAGGCTGTTAGTAGAACCATAGATGGAGGTGGCATCTTGAACTAGGTTGTCAGGATAATCCATGTATAGATGGAGGCAACACTTTGTGATAGGTTGTCTGGATAATTCATGTTAAGCCATATGATGACACTCTCCTCTAACATTCCATTTGTGTTGTTTTAGTGAAGTCCTCTGGAAGTGGTTTATGGTTTGGTCTTTTGGTGATTTGCCATTGGATGGTTTTGGAAGTAGTCTTTGATATTATGATTTGTGATTTATTGATGATGTGTTTCTGTGAGTTACTTTTTGTATCATCTATAAAGTGATTTATTGTTATGTTTCAAAAGTGGTCTATTGTTATGTCCTTTGGTAGTTTATTGTTGTTAGTTTCTTTGTGGTCTTTTGATGTTATGTGGTCATGTTTGGAGTTAGTCTTGTGTTTTTGTTAGACGTACTTGTTCGGGGATCCTTCCTTGTCTACTCCCAGCACGGGGGTGGTTGGGTGGAACATGCTTCGCACCCCATTGGGTTCCCTTTTTGGTTGCAGTTGTTTCTTTCATCGCAGGGTTTTGGCAGATGTTGTTGTTCTAGTGTTCTTATGTACTAGATGTATGTTTATGCTTCAGATGTAATGTATTCATTAATGTATCATCTCCCACTTGTGATGGGAAGACCTTGATGTAATTTGTTATATGTTCATCATGTTGTACTATCTTATTGAAATAATGTATATTCAGGCCTTGTAATCATTGAGAACTATCTTTTGTGGTTATTGATTATGTTGTGTTGTATTTGTCGAAATGTATATATATATTTGTTATCTTTATGATTAATTTATTTATGTTTTACATATATGGTTTAATATGGATTACTTTTATTAATATGGTTATTGTTAATGAATGTTTTAAATGGTGATGTGAGAATGAATGGTTTTATGTAATTGGTTAATTATGGTTTAATCCATTATCTTTGTTATGGGTTAGTGTAGTAATGTCACCTCGTGTACCCCAAGGGATTTAGTTGTATAACTTGGATCATTGTTATGTTGGATCACTTAAGTATAATTATTATGTTCTCTTGAAAAAAAAAAAGTTGTTGCCTCTTTATTAGTTCCTTTGGGGTTTGCACGGCGAGGTGTTACAATGAAGATTAATTAATTGATTAATGGATTATCGAGGATAGTCACATTTCCCTAATCATAATTAATTAGATTAAATGATGTATTATATTAATTAATGTGACATAGGGAAACTGACTAATTTTATTAATTAAGTATAATGATAGATTGTGCTAATTAGTAATACCTAGGATAGGATGGGGACACTTGTCACATAATGACTTAATTTTTATTCAAAATTATTTTATTCCTTATTTTTCCATTTCTCCAACACCATGTGCTGAAATTATTAATAAAATGTTCACTTATTTATTAATATTGTTAAATTTTATTTGTTCCTTTTTAGGATTGCGTATTTAATAATTTTTTTTTGTTCTTTATTTAGTCTCTACCTTCTTCACACATAAATTAATTGTATAAAACCACTTACATAATATTACCACACAAAATTATAATATGTCTTAAGTTTTAATAAAAAGAGGGTCATGATATCCTTCCCCCCTTAATTTTTCCATCGTCCCAATGCACATACTAACAAGATAAGAAGTTTAATGTTAAAAGTTTCAAAACAAGAAAGGAAATAATTGTTGCATTTCATTTGTATCTTCCCATGTAGCATTTCCCTCATCATATTGATCACATT
>VDFB02035173.1:0-14921 GCA_007258455.2 Sequoia sempervirens
TCATAACTAAAGAAAAACTATCGATTAAGAATTAGTTGGTCTGTGGTATCGACACTTGAAGAAGAGTTGTGAAGCCATGTAAAACTACCAATTAACATTAATTTGACTTATTCGGCCTTGCAAGCAGAGTTAAAACAAACACAAAAGTGTCGATAAGACTTATATACTACAAACCTTAATCTACTTTCGACCTTGAAAATAGAATTAAGAACCTAAACAGACAACTGTTATTGATTCACCTTATTCAATACTTGGATAGGATTTGTTAACAAGTTGTTCAAAATCACAACTTTCATCGACTTTTGAACATAACTTCATAACTTGCAACTTTCCAAGCACCACTGGCAACATTATATGTCCCCTTTAAACATATTATTTGATGGAGAGCTGATAATATTTGAGAGATAATAGATGCCAATGTTGGATGTAGAATAAGTATAAGATTTTGAATAAACACCGACCATTATCTATATATCTCACATCCTAGTTGCAACTTATTATCAACCAACATTAATGAAACTTCAAATTTAATTGTTTTTGTAAATCATGTTGTAAAAATTTGAAAAATTAATCTCACCAACCAAGAGGCTTTTTGAGCTAAAAACTTGCCACATTAGATGAAATGATACTAGGAATATCCCCATAAAAGGAATTTGCACTAGCTCAAGTATGAATTTTTAAATTTAATTGTTTTCACAGTTTTCAGCAAGTTGTGTCACTGCTTTGCGGGTCATAACTAAGATGACAATTGATTTTTCTTCGAATTGGCGAATGATTTAACACATGAGGATAAAGCATAAGGATTTTGATGCGAAAATTTTGAAAACTAGTAAGTTCAAGAATGGCTATAACACCTCTATAGTTCACCTTTAATTAAAACAATTTATATTTATTTAGCTATATATTTTCCTTTCATATCCCTATCCTCCAAAAATCAAATAAAGATAAAGTATTTATTTAATTCCTCTTCTTTCCACCTCAATCCATTAGTTGACTAAAATGAATTAGTTAACTGATTAATCCACTTGCACATTCTAAAGCATGCTTAATCCATGATCCATGATAAAATGTAGAATTCACTTGTCCCATCCATCCCCTTCCCTAAAAATCCTCTCATCAAATCATATCCATTCATTTCCCTAAGAAAATTTGCACCCTCCATCTTACACATGTGACTCTCACATGTGTGTAAGATTTCTTACTTATCAAATCATATATCCACAAGTGAGATCAATCATATCACAACCACACATCCTTGTACTCCTTCTTTCACGTGTGAGATCTTTCAATCTCTACCCTTTATTAAAATTAAGATAATCTTGTCCATCAAATCCATTTATTCCTTTCTCTCTTCAGTTGTACCAATTACAAGGTGTCACTTGAAGGCTTCTCCTTATTTCATCCTCTCAATCATCCTTAATCATTGATCTCTTGGATGAATTTCAACCATTGATCAATCATCTATCCAATCTATAAATCAAACCATCCTTCAAGCTATTGAAAATGGGGCCTCTTGTATGCAGAGTCATTTTATTGATTTAAAGAGCAACCCACATATTATCTCTCAATCACAAATCCATTAGAGCATGACCATATAGAAAAGGGATATACAGATAAGAACTAGCCCCAATGAAAGAGTGAAATAAATTATATTAGTAAGTAATACTACTCCCATATGTCCTAATATAATCTTACTTAGCGATAGAGGAGCCAAAAGAATATCATATATCGATTCAGGTTGATTCATTATATGCACAATAAGTTTGAATATTATTTCCTCCCATTCATTCAATAAAAAGTGACCCCATTTACCTATATGCTATACTGGATTCGTACTTGAAATATTTCATTTGATATGGGCACTGATTCATTAATCTATAGTTCAATAATAGATTTTGATCAATCATACATGTGACATTATTCATGAAATGTCAATAGGATTTATAATTCTCGAGTTGTGAAAAAAATATTTTATTTATAAGATACTCTTTGATCGGAACTCAATCTGAATAATCATAGAAGTGATTGAATAATCCAATTTGTCCGTACTTTCTTCAAACGCATCTTGTGTGTGCAATTAGGAGTTGTGGGTGAGAGAACTCTAGTTTTCTTTCATCTTTTTATGGAACTTCTTTGCTTAATAAAAGGTGTAGTTAGGTATATAATAGACTTAATTTTATTGTTTGAATCCTTATTTTATGTTCTACATCTTTATTATCCATGTTTTGGCACAACCAATGGGACCCACATCCTAAAAACTAATCTTTTAAAAATATTGTGAGTTTGAAGTTGCAAGTTCTCAATTCAAAACATCCACCTTGCTTTTTCTATCTCTACTTACACACTTTGACACATTTTCTGTTCTCGTGATGTTTCTACCTATGACTTGGGGGATGGCTTAGCCCAACAAATTTCATTTAAATTTCTCTTTTTTATTGCTATTTGCTAACATTTTTTTGGTTATTTTGGTAGGGTTTTCTAATCTTTAGTGGATATGCCTTTTTATAATAGATATGATGTAGATTCACTCATTTTGGTTACAAACTGTATCCCTCATCTTTTGCCCACGGGCTCAATTTAAAGAATTTTCTTCCTAAAGTGCCACATCTTCTTTCTTGCACTACATTTACTTTGTCTATCAATTCCTCCCCTCCCATTGAAGATAGTTTTCTCATCCCTTGGCACATCTTGATATATTTTCTTTGAAACAATGTAACCGCTTTTCCTACAATTTCTACATTTTTATTCAATGCATCTACTCCAAGAACTAAATTCCTTAATCTTGTCACTTTTAATCTTTTATTTTAATTTTCCAATTTTGATCAATATCCTAACACACTAAAACATTATTCCATCACTCATTGTTCTTAGTTTTGTAGGTTTTTGTGATTGTTAGAGTAAATAGCATATTTACGCTTAAGTTTACTTAGGCTTGCATTATAGTTTAATAGCGCATTTAATTAATCAGGTGGTTTTTTCCCATGTGGGTAGTTTTTACACCCGTTACCTATTTTTCTTGCCTTCAAAAGGTTGTACTATTATGTAATTTATCATCTCGTTCTCAATGCATTTCTCTTCGGTGAAATATCTTCTCTCTTGCTTGTGAAGGTTTATTTTTGCAGTTGGTTCTTCCTGGGTGTGCTGCTCTCTCATGGTATCAGAGCTACCCAATTGCAAATCCTTCCTGAGAGCTTTCCTCAGAGATTTTGAGATCGATTAGAGATCATTTAGCATTTGATTTTTTTTTTTTTTAATTTTTTCAAAATTACCTCATTCTATTTTGTCTGTGTGTTTGAAGGAAGGAGCGATTAAAGTAGTTGTTTTCTGGAGATTGGCTTGATTTGACGCACCTCAAGTGGGTCGATTCTAGAATGTACTCGCCCCCTACAAACCTTAAATGCTCTGCCAAACAAAAATAATTGACCACGAATCTACAGATTTGAAAGGGTCGTTCTCACAATAAAAAATAATATTAATTGACCACGAATCTACATATTTGAAAGGGTCGTTCTCACAATAAAAAATAATATTGTGAAAAGGCAATTTAAAATTTTAGAAAGGTCGACAAAAAATTTATTCTGCAAAATTCTTACAAATAAATTTGAAAACTAAAAGGAATATTATGCAAAAACAGATATTTTCGCCCAACTATATCAAATATATGCCAACGGAAAAAAAAGATTTCGATCACAAATTTAGGATTTTACTGCCATTAAAATATATGCTCACAGACTTTATTGATCAAACCTTGATAAATAATATGTCCGCCGAAATAAAAATATCAAACCCTAGATAATATTATATTTTCCCAAATGATTTTTTTTCCAAGACTATAAAAAAAAGCCCAACAATTGTTTTTTGAAAATAGCCTGTAGATAATTTTTTTTTGCCTCAGATGATGACTATCGGATGTACTGCATAGGTCGTATGATTGCCCAACAAATTTCTCTGATGGACTCTAGGTGAATGACTCCAATTTTGATAATTTGGTAGTTGATCATTAGGTTTTTAGGCCTTCTGAAGATAATGGTGAGATCAGATTGGACTCAATTTGCTCCAAAAATTAGTTGCTCCCTGGAAGTAAACAACTAGCCTACAACAAAAACCTGTCCTGCCATGATGATGATCTCCACAACCCAACTTTATGAAGAGAGATGAATTATCCTATGGCCTAGTTCTCTGATACCATGTTGATAATATGAATGCACAAGAATTATGATGAAGTTGGCCAAAATTCACAAGATCTGAACCAAGAAGAGCTCCATCCACAAAAACAGGAAAGTGTTGCAACTTAGGCTTGCAAAGAGATTCTATTATGAGAAATTAATATGTTACAATGTACAAATGCCTTGTATATATAGGCAAGAGTGAAATGTAATATGCATTAAGATGCTGATGTGTGTCTTGGTGTAACAATATGTGAACCCTAACTAACTACCTAGAATGATGTGAAGATAGGATAAGGCTTCTAGAAAAGACAACTCATCTTCTAGAAGGAATCTTTTATCCTAAATACATGTGAAGGGGTATGACCCCATTATAACTAATTGCCTAGTGAATGCAACCTAGGAATTAATTAAGCATTATGCCTAAGTAAACTTATGCTAGTGTAATTAAATAATTAATTACACCAACATAACTATCTTGTTGCATTTGAAGTCAGACAATTAGATCAAGTTTAAGTTGATCAATTGAAAACTCATGTACGTGTGAAGTGTTATTTGACTAACCCATCTTGATGCATAGATAAGTGTCACTTGGTCAATCACCAACACTTTGTATTGTGTCAAGTTTCACTTGATGTCATCATGAGTTTTTCATTATATCAAGTGTCATTGCATAAGCATGAAGCTCAAATTATAGCAAGACATGTTATGCCTTCTTGAAACCCATATATTTAAGTTTTACTTTTGGATTAAGGCTCGCAATTTGGTTAATTTTTCTTTCTTAATTAAATAAAATACTTTAAATATTGATGTTAATTAGAAAATGGGTACAAATGTATGTAAATTGATTTTTTATTAACAAAATATATACAATTTATATGCATGATTTCATCTTTTCTTTTCAATAGAGTAGTCTTTCAAAAGGGAAGTTAAATATAGTTTATAAAATATGTTAGATTTTTAATTTTTTTTAAATTTATTTCATTCAAGAATGACAAATTCTAATCAACCTAAAGATATTATTGAGATATCAAGAAACCCTTGCACATAATCATACAAGGAATAGTAGGTACATGGAAATCCTATCTAATTCATTGCATTAGATATGGAATCTACAATTTAGCATCAAAATAATATAATCTACTCCTTATTGTTTTTGATAAGGAAAATTAGGTTTTGAAGGGGCCTCGAAACCCTTTACAAAGATAAAAAGCTGCAAAAGAAATGAAGCAACTAAAACCAATAGCCCAAAAAACCAGAAGCTGACAACAGATAAAACATTAGCAACCCATTAGCATACCAACAACAAAAAAATCAGCACCCAGGCTGAGCTAGCAAAAAGGAAAGCGTCAGCTACAACAATTTATCCAAGACATTCACCAAGGCCATATTCTCCTTAATGACCTCCTCATGCATATCCACAACATCTTTAATCTCATCAACAGAAACAACAACCCTCTTTTTAGTCTTACTCCTAGTCCTCAGACATAGACTGACCTGCACATCCTTTTCCAACACAAGAGAAAAATCCTAAGCTTTCTCCACCTGGTTCGAGCAATTAACCTCATCAATAACTTTCTCCAACTCACCCAAGTTAAGAGGTTTTCTAGTCCAATTCAGAGCATTCTCTTTTAAAACATAAAGACCCTTAGCAGTGGTCTTCAAAGAATTACTATTGATATTAACCACTATTTTCAAATCCTTCGACATCTTGTCGATTCTATCCTCAATACTCGAAACTCTATCCTCTAACATTTTATTGACAATCATTTCCAAAGAGGAAATCCTTTCCTCATGAGAAACCCCCAGGCAATCAACATCAACAACTAATTTATCCAACATGACATTCATAGTTTTAACTTTACCTTTTATAGCCCATTCCTTCTGGTTTCCTCGGATCATAGCCACATAAATGTCTTGCCAATTTTTCACCTGGATATTGAGCTCCTTCACCTCTGAAAACAACCACTTCACTAGGGAAAGCAAATTCTGCATACCATCCTCGGCCATCTTGTAGAACATACTCATATTTACATCATCCCAGTTGACAAGAGGCATATCATTCAGCTCCAGGTTTTCAGGGGCATCAAAATGGTCCACATTTTTCTCCTCATCCTCTTCAACAAGGGAGTCCTCGACCTCAACCACATCCACCTTAATCCGCTCCTTGTTAGGAAAATTAGCCAAATCAGCTAGCACTTCTAATCGCTCCATCTTCATAGCCCTGTCAACAGGAGAATCCTGAGAAAGCTTGACCGAGTCCATCCTCTGCACCTCCATCGGCCCAGACCCATGGATGCAGGAGAGTTCTCCACCATACCAACCTTCCCAACAAAAAGTTCCCTAATAGAGGCATTCTCAACACCAATATTAACAGAAGGAACCTCACCACTAGTCCCTGGAGAACTAACCTCCACACCACCTTTTCCTTGAGACAATGAGGGTTTCTCACTCGAACTAGGAGCTTCCACCTCATAAACTAACTCAATCTTCCTCTTAGCCAAAGCTTTTTCTTTCTTGGGGCCTTTAGATTTCCCCTTAGAAATCTTCCTTATAGATTTGGCCATGGTTTCTCTCAATTCCACATCCATCTCATAGCCCTTGGTCCACTCTTCCAAATCAACAACCCCTTCCTCAGACCCACCATCATCCACTGACATTTCCTCATAATCCGAGTCTTCTTCATTAGAACTACCTTCCCATTCTGCAATGGAGTCCCTAGTAACATATCCATAATTTTTAACCCCCTTCTTACCAGGAGTTTTAGGGGAAACTGAAATTAACTTAAGCTTAATATGAGAAAACAACAAATTGATAATACCTTCATGCAAAATCACCTTCTTAGGGTTTTTTCGGTGATCTTCTATACTCTTCTCCATAGAAAGCAAAAATCTAAAAAGGGAAGGAGACCAACACCTTGTGATGAAAGTGATTTAAAAGCATGAAATGGTAACTGTACACAACATAGAATCTACCTTCAAGCGTGAAATAGTGCATAATATCCAACACAAGATCCCTCCATAATGGCTTCAGAGACTTACGAGTGTAGCCACCAATCCCAATTTCTCAAAGCTTTTTCTTCTCATTGAATTTGAAAAAAATTGCAAAGGCTTTCTTTGCAGTACCCCTATCTTTGTAGAATTTCCTCCTAGAAACTGAAAGACCAGTTACCTCCGCTATAAACTCCTCATCAATTTTAAACTCCACGCCCTTATAACAAAAAGTCCTTCCATTCCAACCTTTCACAAAGAAATCAGTAGCATCAGGATCCAGGCCTTGAATTCTCTGCATGTACTACGTCACCCTGCCTAGCTCCAAATGCTCCCACACAATAGTATTATTTTGAAACTCCTCACAAGATCTCAATTCAATTCTACAATGGCCTCCACCCATGGTGGCATGAAAAGTTCCAGAACCCAACGACACCAGAAATTTTCATAAAAACAAAATAAACCAGGTTCTCCACAAAGCAATGCAAATAACACCCACAATACGTGTGGGCTTGTCATTCAAGGTACTTCTCTGCCTATGCTGCCAAGCCTTCAAAATACGAAAACCAAGGATATAATAATGAAACGGACATGGAAAAGGTTCAACGTGCATAGCCCAACTCAAAAACATAATGAAGAACCTTTCCTCAAAATCAACAACCTTAGAAACACGCTAGATGGTCATCATTGGAGATACACTTATGATTAATTGGTAAAGATTCAAAAGAATCCCAATCAAATCTCGTCACCACTCCCACATTGGCAACACCATCATCCAACATATTAGCTTCTTGGAATACATGAGAGATTTTAAATTCCTCAAAAGAATTTAAGATTGAGATAGAATCATTGATAAAATGAGCTATAGACCACGAAGGAGGGAAATTTTTCAAGAGACAATTTATAACATTTAGCAAGTTCCCCTCCAACCAATGTTTAGAAACCCCTCGATTCTTAGCCAAAGCGAGGCCATGTAGGCTGCAGTTGAACCCACTCCTTATTGTTGCTCCTCCACGAATCACTGTATTCAATATACATCTACCAACAATACATTCAACCCTTAAGATTTCGATAAATAAATGCAAACATTAAAGGGCTAGCCATTGACATTTGTTAAGAAAACACTCAAGACACATAAAATACCTCCTTATTAATGAGATGAGTTGCATAGGACCAAAGTTACTAGTGAAAATAGATAGTAGATTGTCTGATGCTTTCCCCCACCAACACTTGTGCTTTGGTGGGGCATCTATCATTATTATAGGTGACTTGGCACAACTACCACCTATTATGGACAAACCTATATATGCATCACACTCAGAGGATGAAAAAAAGATCGTCCCGAGAATGATCAATCCTTCAATCATCCCTCCGTCCGGTGTCGAGATCCGATCTTAGGATCAGATCTAACTCCCAACTCAATGAATGCAACCATTCATCTATGTGTGTGCTATGTGTTAAGAGAGAGAGAGAGAGCACTTAAGCCTTAAGATTACTTGCTTGAATGAAGAATGAGAGAAGAGGCACCTCAATATATTGAGGTGAGAAGAGGAGTTAGAATTAGAAAGTAACTCCCAACTCAATGAATGCAACATTCATCTATGTGTGTACTATGTGTTAAGAACCTCTTAAGGAGGTGGCTACAAATATTCCTTAATAAAATAATTAAAAAAAAAATAATTACAATTAGAGAATAACCTTTACCAAGTAAAGATTAATCTTTTAAAATACCCCCTTAAGCTTTACTTGAGGAGTTTACATCAAACCCTTCAATGGGTTGTAATCCTAGATTTTTACAATGAAAGAGAAATTTATCTTTACCAAGAGCTTTGGTGAGAATATCTACCACTTGATCTTCACCTTTACAATACAAAAGAGAAATTTGCTCGTCTACAATTTTCTCTCTAATGAAGTGATGTTGAAGAGCAATGTGCTTGGTCCTTGCATGAAAAATTGGATTCTTTGCTAAATAAATAACACTTTGATTATCACAATATAAAGGAGTAGGATCCATTTGAGATAGACCCAATTCTTCAAGTAATCTTCTTAACCATAATGCTTCTTTGGATGTATTGTACAACCTTTATATTCAGCTTCTATAGAACAAAGAGAAGTAGATTATTGTTTCTTACTATTCCATGAGATTGCACCTGATCCAACAAAGAAACAATAACCACAAGTGGATCTTCCATCATTGGGATCACCTCCTAAGTCTGAATCAGTATAACCTTTTAAAGAAAAATCTCTATTTGCATCATAAAAGAGACCAAGATTAAGAGTGACTTTAACATATTTTAAAATTCTTTTTGCAACTTTAAAATGAGTTTGTTGTGGTTTTGACATAAATTTAGAAACTAAACCAACACTATAAAAAATATCAGGTCTAGTAAATGTTAAATAATTCAAACTACCAACTAATTTCCTATACAAAGTAGGATCGCAAAAGGAGTTTCCATATCAACCATTAATTTAGTTCCTAAATTACAAGGAGTAGAAACACACTTTGCATCATTCATTTTAAATCTATCTAATAGATTTTGAGCATATGTGAACAACGCTTTCAATAATGTTCACATATACTTTAATTGCTAATAAAACTTTGGATTTAGTTCCCTTACCTCAAGTTAAGAATCTTGTTTCATGCAAATGGTTGTATAAAACTAAGGTTAATGCAAATAATGAAGTTGGCAAGTTTAAAGCTAGATTAGTTGCTAGGGTCTTCTCTCAAGTTGAAGGTTTAGATTATAATGAAACATTTGTTCCAGTAGCTAAGATGCCAACTATTAAATTAGTTCTTTTTTTAGCTTCTCATATGCATTGGCCTATTCATCAAATGGATGTTAAACGTGCATTTTTAAATGGCGATTTACATGAAGAAATTTATATGTTTCAACCTTTGGGTTTCATTAAGGAAGGTAATGGAAATCTGCTTTACAAATTAAAGAAATCAATTTATGTTTTAAAACAATTTCCTATAGAATGGTATTCTAAGATTAATACTTTCTTTCTATCTCAAGTTTCATTAGGAGAAAAAATGATCCAAATTTATAAATTAAGCATAGTGAAAATGATAGTGTGATTATTATTTTATATGTTGATGATTTAATTATCACTTCTAGTTCTAACAATTTGATTAGTGATGTTAAGTCTCAACTCAATCAACAATTTCAAATGACTGATTTAGGCCCATTACATTATTTTTTGGGTATGCAAATTTGGCAAACACCTAAAGGTATTTTTCTTTTTCAACAAAAATATGCCCAAAATCTCTTAGATAGATTTAAAATGAATGATGCAAAGTGTGTTTCTACTCCTTGTGAATTAGGAACTAGATTAATGGTTGATATGGAAACTCCTTTTGTTGATCCTACTTTGTATAGGCACTTAGTTGGTAGTTTGAATTATTTAACACTTACAAGACTTGATATTTTTAATTATGTCTAAACCACAACAAACTCATTTTAATGTTGCAAAAAGAATTTTAAGATATGCTAAAGCCACTCATTTTAAAGTTGAAAAAAAAAACTATTATGAAATTTAAATAAAAAATGAAAAATATTATTTATTAATCTTTTAAAAAGCTATATAACAATTTAAAAGATTAAAAAACTATTAAAAGATTTGTATTAATAACTAAATAAAAAGTTTAGTAAAATCTTTATGTCCTTATTTAAAAGTGTGATTAAAATGTTTTTAGAAACTTTATTTTCTTTCCTTAGATATTAAAAGAACTTTCTATTTCTTTTTTAGAACTTAAAAAAATTGAACACAAATTTTTACAAGTTTAAAATAAACGATTCTAATGAAAAAAAAAACTAGCTTAAATTTTAAATGGTCGGGAAAGAATTTTAGGGTTTGAATTTAAAAATTAAAAGAAGAGAAGCATTTTATTTTGCATGAGCGGAAGGATATGGTGGCGGTTCGCAGTCTGGTTGAGCTAATGCAGGTAGGAAGGAGCTGTGAACAAGATTTGGATTAATACTAGGCCTAATGTTATGGAAACGGATGAGCAGAGGGCCCTACCTAAAGAGGGCCCTACCTAAATAAGATGAAAAGGGTTTTATTTTAAAAAACAACTAGATATTATATATTATTATTGTAAAAAGAGTTGAGATTTTTTAAAAAAATTTGAAAGAAAAGATGATTTATTTGATTTTTTAAAACTATACTTAAAATTTGATTTTTAAAAATTGAGCTAAAATAAGAGGTAGAGTTCAAAAAGATTTTGATTTTTTTAAGAATTTTGAATATGCAAATTATAACATGTAGAAATAATGAATTTTAAAAAAAATCTGAATTATAACCCTTTATTTAAACATGAATTTAAACATGCATGCAAATTATATTGCTTTAAAATTTGAAAACAAAAAAAATACTAAAATTTTTTTAGATAAAAAACCTACACAAGGGTTAGAAAAATATTATTAAACAAGAAGCAAGAATAAACTTTTGGTTTTTCTCCTCTCTAGAGTGCCTCCAATGGTGTGTCTTTAAAACTTGGTAAACCTTCAACATTGTAGCTTACAAGATTAGTAATACCAAAGCTTTGATACCATGAAAGAAAAAATAAATGAGCAATGGAAAGTACTAACTAATGAGCATTGTTTGAAGGAAAAAGATTACCAAGAAATAAAGAAGCCAAACTAAGCACCACCAAATGTAAGCGAGACAAGTGGAAAAACAAAAAAAAAATCCAATATTATGAATGGAGGCAAAATGTCTAAGAATGATACAAAGAGAGAGAGAGAGAGCACTTAAGCCTTAAGCGTACTTGCTTGAATGAAGAATGAGAGGAGAGGCACCTCAATATATAGAGGTGAGAAGAGGAATTATAATTAGAAAGTAACTCCCAACTCAATGAATACCTCCATTCATCTAGGTGTGTGTTATGTGTTAAGAACCTCTTAAGGAGGTGGCTACAAATATTCCTTAATAAACGAGTTAAAAAAAAATAATTACAATTAAAGAATACCTTTACCAAGTAAATATTAATCTTCTAACATGCCAAAATCCTATGGGAACAATTCATTGCAATTATTATATTAGAAATAATATTTTGTCAACAAGGAGACACTCAAAACTCAAATTGACTTCCATTGAACTTTAAAAAACATTCATCATGTAGAACCAATTGAACAAGATTGAGAATTACTAATGAATCGCACAACACATCACTATCAAATGATGAATGCAATTTTTTGACTAGTCAATGCACCTATTTTCCACAAATTAATTAGTGATGATACACAACAAAAAAATGCTTAAACTACTAAATCTTCCTGTTGCACTTAGTGTTGCGGTAAAAACACACTCAAGATCAAACATGGATAATGATGTTAACCAACTTCCACATGCAAAGAGCTCTTACTATGTAGAGGCCAACACATCATGTTAACTACAAACCTATCGATTCAAACAGGGTTTGTGAATGGGTCTTTTGCAGAGGTACTAGATAATGTCTACGAAGTTAGCTCTAAACCACCATATTTACCTTTGTATGTAGTAGTGTAATTTGATACTTACAACGAACCACCTTGGAACCAGAATTCCCCAAAAAATATACCTATAAAATCAAAATATTTAGGTAATAGTAGAAAAATACCACTATCCATGGCATGGGCAATTACCATACATAAATCTCAAGGGCTGATGTTGAACAAAGCAACAATCAATATAGGAAAAATATAAAGACAAGACTTAACTTTTACAACTATATCTAGAGTTAAATCAATACAAGCCTTCAAATAGAACGACAATTCTCATTTGATCAATATTCAAGAATAAAAAATATTCCATACACAATTATTAGGAAAAAGGAAGAGTCATGACTACAACTGCTCTCTTTATGATGACTACAGGTACACACATTTAATTGCACCGTTCTATAAATAAACTTTCTTTTTTTCCTTTTTCTTACCATCTTCATATTATACACTTTCAAAAAATAAATACAAAACTAATTTACTCACAACTTCGTGTTTAACAAGTGGCTACTTTATATTCATATATATGTAACAAGTGCAATAAACATGCTACCAATTGCTACCCACTTTCATTTTTCTACAATTTGTACCTTTTATATAAAGTAGCAATGCATTTATTGTGTAACTTTGCTAACTTCTTTGATTGTGTAGGAAAAAATACATGAACCAAAAAACTTTGTGGGGGCATTTCAATTACAAGCACATGAAATCATCGACAACAAAATCATCACAATTGAAATTGTTACAAAAGATTCATTCAATTAGAACCACATGTAACTATACCAACTTCTTCGACTGTATAGGAAAAATATATGAACATGAAAAAAAATATGTGGGAGCATTTCAATTACAAGCACATGAAATCATCGACAACAAATTCAACAAAATTGAAATTGTTACAAAAGATTCATTCAATTTCCTAAAAAAAATACATGAACAACAAAAAAATTATGTGCCAACTCCATTCAATTAGATCCACATGATTTACAGGTGGTTGCTTTATATTCGCATATTTTTGCAGCAAGCTCATTAAACATGCTACCAATTCCTCTCCTTAACAACTACTTTTTTTTCCAACATTTTTGTACAATTGATATATAACCAACAATGCAATTATTATGTGAATCTACTAGCTTCTACTTTGACTTTGTAGGAACAAAATACATGAACAACAATTTTTTTTTTCTTACTCATATCAATTAAAACCAAAAGGTATCATCAAGAAAAAAATTATCATTGAGGTGTGAAGATGAAATTACAATTTGACATCCATGGTAGATATTGGTGCACATTTGCATGCAATATAAGTCAAAGAAGTAGATATTAAATGTGCATCGACCTTTTGTCACCTCAAATATGATCTATGAGGCAAGGATATTTTAATTTTTCAATATGACATGAACTATCCCTATAAAGAATGATAATTAGTAGGGAACATGTGTTGATATTATGTAATGATCTAAATAGGGTGATACTCAAATATTATAGATGGAGAAGAATATAGAATGCAACATGGCCATATAAAGACTCCTTTCAATTACAATCAAATGAAATCATTGACAAAAAAATTGCCACAATTGTAATTGTTAATATGCACTACAAAAAAATTGTACATTTTGCAAACAAGATTGTATATATTTCTAAATAGACTTCAGTAGCATGTTTACTTATATATAGTTCTCTATCTGTGTAACCATAGCACCCCAAAGATGCAAGTGCTAGTTATATTTTATTTATATATATTTGTGTATATTTTATTTATATCTATTTATATGTATTTTATTTATATATTTTGTGTGTATTTTATATATGTATATTTTATTTATATCTATTTATGTGTATTTTATTTATATGTATTTTATCTATGTATTATATGTGTGCGTGTATTTTATGTGTATATTTTATTTTTATTTATTTATTTGTATTTTATCTATGTATATTTTATTTATATTTGTATATATATTTGATCAGTGAAGGTAGGGAAACCCTGCAAATTTTATTAAATATCTTAAAAGCATTACATCCAGTTTGACACCCATGAGAAATCCTTCCCCCAAAAGACACCATTCCTAAACAATCATCCACCCAACATACACTCTCGATTCTTCAATCATAACAACTTAAGATTTCCAAACAATACAAACCTTTGCTACAAACTTTAAGCTATTTCTTCCTCTTGCCATGGGAGCGTAGAAGCATTTTGAAAGCCACTTCCCGTTTCTTCTTCTTTTTCCTTTTCTACCTTACTCCAAAATTCCTCCTGCTCATTTGACCATGTGGGC